>OZ024729.1:39830339-40060095 GCA_964016875.1 Fallopia convolvulus
TTAAAATTTATAAATAATATGAAACGTTTTGACACATAATAAAGGTAAGTGCTAGTGCACATTAAAATCAACTAAAACCGCGCAGGTTTAGCACCACGTGTAAGACCGACCCGGCTCTCGGTCCGAAAAGGGCGCAAGAGGTTTTCTAGAAACTTGATGTGGCCTAAAACGTTCCCAACATTAATTGTAATCTAAGAGGAACTACAATATCGTGGTTTCCTTCTTTTTGAATCCAAGTTTATCTCTTTTCGAGATCAACTAAATTCCGTCCTTATAAGGTCCACAAAGTGATTATAATTTTCAATTACTTCTTCCCTTAATATCCTTGATGAGATAATAAAATTACCATAGTACCCTTGAGAATATCCATTCTCACTTGGTTAGTCTCCTTAGACTAATTCTGTTTGTTTTCCACATTTTTTCCTGGTATTTCTCGCCCTTCGCGACAAATGCCAGACTCTAGGAAATTTCGCTCGAAGGTTTAAAGACGAAGAATCAAGAAAGTTGAAGGAAGTAAGGTCAAGTCTTCTCGAAGATATTTCTCTCATATTTTGGATTCACTACGCTTTGCAAGAACAAGGTTTTATTAATTCCGCTGCTTAAACTCTAAGATGTTATTTTGAAACAATTTAAGATGTAATGACAATATTTAAAGTCCCGAGTTTGAGCACCTATTTATAACATGTATTATCGTTAAATTTCCGCATTCTATTTAACTTAAATACCTTATAGAGCCTTGGGTGACTTTGGATGGTAAAATCCGAGGTCACTGGCGGTAACACCTATCGTTTCAAAATAGGGGTGTTACACTCTCAAACTTTAACTAGGATTAATCAACTTTCGTTTCAAAACCCTAATCAACTTATTCTGACTCACAGTTTGTCTCTTTCGATTCAAACTAGAAATTCCTTATCTTTTGATTTAGGATTTAAGCACAAGAGAAGATATTATGGATAAAAACAATCAAATCATGATCAAAGGCAAGCACACACAACCATTGTTGGGTTAACCCCATCCTTAGAAAGAAGAAGACTACTCACACATATTCATGATTGAAAAAAAACAATTAAATTCAATTAAAAGTAAACTTACAATCGTATCCAAAAGAATTGTCTTCCAAAATCTCCAACTTGTCTCTTCTCTCTAATGTTTTCTCCCAAACTTGCGTGGTTGTATGATAAGAAAACTACTCTAACTCAAGGATTTTTATATTAAAGCTAAAGCTACTCCTAAGGAAATAAATCTATCAAGATAAATCTCCAAAGGAAACTATCTAAAAACATAGAGATATGGGATAATTGTCATTTATTGCGCCGACTCGAATCAACCTCTACTGACACGGAGTGCCTCAGTACCAACCCCGTCAAGGTCGGTAGGGTTTTCTTGAACTTCCTTCGATTTCTTCTCCACTGAGTGCCTCGTTACCGACCTGGTGACCCTCGGTACCGACCCCACTGCCTCAGTAGCAGCCCCGTAACCGAGAGCTTACCTCGTTAGGGGGTCGTTACACTTCATTTTTGCTTCGATTCTTCATCCCTTAGCTCGGTAACGAGTCTCTAAACTTCATAGTTGGCTCGATCTTGGTTCTTTTCCTTTATTCCTTGCATCACTTCGTCTTCACTCCTCTTGCATCTTTCTACATCTTCTCTTTACTCCTAAAAACGCTTCGACAAAGCTTCAAAAAATCTACAAAACGCCACCAAAGCTTATGTAGACTCCATTTCTTAAGTAAATACGAAAACCTACACAAACGACTCTAAACCAAACACAAAAGCTAACAAAACGACTCAAACACACAAAAACACTCCCTAAAAACACGACTAAAAAGGCAGACATCACTATTCTGTTTTTTTTTTGTAGTGGATATTGAAGCGTTGAAGGTACGAGAAGCTTCGCCACATATCATCGATCAAATCCGCGTGTTGCCTCTAGTGAAAGATCTTTTCAAGAAATATTGAATCTTTGCGTTGATTCTCGTGGTATGGCGATTAAGTTTTTATTTTATTACCCTTTAAATTTTATCTTATCTTTATATTTTCTCGGTGACTTGCAGGTTTTAGAACTACCAGATCGGAAGATGTGATGTCTACTTGAAGGAGTTGAAGCTAAAAGAATAAGAAAGATGACCCTGCTCCTGGTATTACTAATATGTCTTTAGTCGTTCCTCGCCTTCCAAAACCATCGTCTACTCCAACTCGAGGGACTTCCGCATCTAAGCGTAGGGTTGTAATCGAACTGAGTCGAGCCGAACTTTTAATTTTTCAAGCTCAGCTCAATGTTTAAGAGGCATGCTTGGGCTTGACCCCAAGCTCGATTTGAGCTTGGTTTGTTTAGTGGCTTGTCAAGCTCGAGCTCGGCTCGTGAGCCGCCTATTTAATTTTCTCACGGGCAAACTAATCAAGCAAACATATTTATATATTCTCATATACACTAAGTCGCCCACTCATTTAGTTTGTTCACAAGCAAAGTAAACGAGCAAACCTGTTTCCTTGTACATGTACCCAAACCTACTCATTTTTTCATTTTCAAATACAACCTGCTCATTTATTCCAACGTAAGGCAACAATTGCTAGTCAACGATAAATAAATGTTACAAAAATCTCTCAAAATATCTTTGAAAAAGAACCAAATATAACCAACACCAACATAGAATCACATATAATCAACACCAACATAAGTTATTACAATCTTAAAGAACAACACAACCAACAATTATTTGCTCTAAATAAATAGCAAACCAACATTAGTGGATTCAATCTCCAAGCCATCAAAGACATTCTATTTGCAAATGATAGTGAAATATTGGAAAATGGATCTTAACTTCTCCCATGAGTTCCTATTATACTGACAACATGTACCACATGTACAAGATAATTCATAATTTTTCAATTGATTTGAGTTTTGAAAACATATGTAAGAATAAAAACAATTTATTTTCAACTTTGTAGCTGGTGGGGGAGTTGCAAATTAGACTTACATTCATTGTACTCGTAAAATCTTCAGTACAAGGTGGAACAATGCCAAACAATACTACTGCCAGAGAATGCCCAAAAAGAATATGCATGTTGCTCCAATGATTGATCTTTTTGCACCTAAAATTTGTTGGAAGCATTAATAGATTTGCAATAAATAAGTGATAAATACTCAAACATATTTGCTCTTCCAACTAAGTAATCTATGAACTCATATAAGAAAAAAAAATGCATTAAATACTTCCAATAAAAATAAAGTTCTTTCTCATCTATAAAGGGGAAACAAAGATAATAAAACTCCTCAAACTTGAAAGGTGATCATATGAAAGTTGATAAACCAACATCAGGCACACAATATTTAATCAAAATAATAATCAACTCACAGGTAATGAATTAGAAAAGGAACTGTTCATCAAAATGATAATCAATACTTAATTAAGGATGTATTGAAACTTCATAAAACTAAACAACTCAGAACCAACTTATAGGTTTAAGATGTTTGAAGAACTAAATGGCATTTCAACTTTTCAAGACCAAATAAATGACCTAGCAAAGCAATTATCCAAATATAGAAGAAGCATTTTATCTAAATGGCAAATATTCTAAGCATGCCAATTAGAGATATAGTTTTACCTTAGCAAAGCAATTCGGATCTAGTGAATGGTTTACAAGTATCAAGAACAAACTACAAGAATGGATTTTCATGGATTAGTACCCCAATTGAAAGCATATAAAGTTAAAAACTTGCCCATGAAAATAGTTAATTTTAATTATAAAAAAGGAGAATAGAATTGGGGTTAGCTTTGTGCGCGCTTGTTGATTCAAATTAAAAAGAAACGAAGGAGAAGGGTGGGGGGGTTGGAAGGGTGATGGTTCAAGTATAAGTGGTAAATTTTCAATTGTGTTGTTAGAGGATTCTGCTAGTTTTGAGGAGTGAGCCAAAAAGGGAGCCCAAAATTTTGGATAAGTGAGGGTTTGTGTGAAAAACTTTATTCAGGAGGAGAAGGGTGGCGCACGCGGCGGTTGTGGGCGTTAGAGGAGTAGAAGAGTGCACATATCTGATAGTATTATGGGTGGATGGGTGACATATGGGTTCCCCAAACACCAAAACCGGTAGAACAACCCTTTGAGATGGAACATTGTTTTTGTATTCATTGACAAGACCTTGTTTTTTTCAACTCCAATAGAGGAGTACCTATTTTTGGATTTTCATTGGTGTTTCATTATTTTTTGTTGGTATTGGGTTACCAGGTTTTGGGGGTGTTTGGTGGTGGTCGGTGCCAAAATTGTTCTTCTTTAGTGTTGAGAGCTTTGACTGGTGGTTGACGACCCAATAAATGTTCCACTCTAGTGTTAAGAGTTTACAGGTAAAATGGACACTTATATAGTGGGTGTTTCTTATTCTGCCAAGAGTTCGAGTTCTACTAGTTTATATTTGATATATAACACTTATTAAAAACTAAATTAATATTCCCTCTGTTTCACTATACATGTTCTTAGATAAAACTTCACACATATTAAGGAAATTTTTTTGTTCCCAAATTACCACTATTAAATGCTTTTCCTATTTTCTCAATTACCCATAATTGTTTTGGGAGAAGTGTAGTACTTAATTAATGTGGGTTATACTCTAGGGGTATAAATAGATAAAAATTGTATATGAACATCTATTTTGAAACAAAATAAAAAGCCTTTAAGAACATGTATTGTGAAACGGAGGGAGTATATTATTACTTATTAATTGTTTTAGGAAAATCTAACGTGTAAACATGAGACTCACTATAATGCAAAAAACATTAGTCAACTACCAACCAAAACCTGTTAACACGTTATGACAAGAATATAGAATATGCAAAATAGCAAACTGAAGAGAATAAAATGAAAAAAAACTTGTGTACAAGGTATATCTATATGTATATAAATGATGAATTCTAATAACACAATGATGATTTATCCTTTGTTCCTTGATTATAAATAGAATGAGATATGAAATTTAAAACGATGAATCAATGGGAGTGGTATTATGTGAGCTTATTCTTCCTGATTTCGACTGCTCTACTTCTCTTCAAATCTTCTCTTTTATAAATTTCTTTTTGTTGATATTGGAGGATTGGCTCGAAGATTTCACCATGGAGTTACACCTTCTCCAATGCTATGGGCGTCCTTACTTCTCTTCGCTATTTTCACCCACTTTGGAGACATTATCTCCAGTCTCTCTCTCTCTCTCTCTCTCTCTCTCTCTCTCCCTCTCCCTTGTATCGTGTCCCAACTTAGAAAATAGCCAAATATTTTAGGGTCCAACATTTTTAGTTAACCAAACCTTCCTTTCGTAATTTTTTATGTTCTCCTTCTCTTTCTATCTCCACGCAAAGCACGCTCTTCCATCGACTGTCACTCTTCCACTGATTGCCGACCACCACTCTCCAACCAACCTCCGGTCATCGACGTCTTATACTTGGAATACAACATCACAATAGTAATTTTGAGTTTGAAATACTAAGTGAAATTTTCTAATTGTACAAAATGCATGATTCTTCCAAAACCCTAGTTTGAGCGATGAATTGAATGAAGCAAGAGCATGACTCTAATCTTTTTTAGCAATATAATCTTCTAATTTAATTTGATTTTTTTGTAATTTTGTTACATTTATTTTAATTTTATTTATTATACTCTTAAATAAATGGAATTGAAACACCAAAAAATTTTACACTTCACGATGGGAAAATGGAAAAGTGGGGCAAGTGGCTGATTTTTAATAGGATTAATTACAAGGGTCATTCTCAACAATTTTAAATATAGTGGTGGTTTGTAATAACATAGGCTATTATAGGGGTGATTTTTGGTGATTTCACGAAAAAAATTATCAATATATATACTTTCTATTAGGAAAAACAGAAATGCTTAGTTAATTTATTATTCAAAAGAATATAACATAATAAAGGTAAATACGATATGATATCATTTTTTTTTTAATTTTTACTTTATAAATATAACCAAATAACAATTTCTTTTTCGTTACATTTTTAGTTAACCAAAACTACTTAAACTAAAAAAATAAGTTTATAATTATATGTAAATAACTTAACATACTTATTTAAAAAATAGGGTTAAAAAGTCAAAAAAGTACAAAGGGAAAATAATTATAGAGTTTGGGGGAAGATGGGCCCGCAATTTGGTAACATGTGAACGTAATCACAAGTCACATGTGATTTGTGTGGAACCCTTGCCATTTAAGCCACTTCAATATCTTTCAATTTACAACTTCTATTAACACTATATTTTGAAAGTAGGGGTGGCCGTCACCTCAAGCCCCCGCCTAGGTTCGCCACTGACCATGAACGTCATAGAAGCTTCAGAGTGAAACTACGTAAAAACAATGCTAATGAAAATTATGATGTTTGAGTTAATTGACTTAAAGTGGTTATTGTTAGGATTATTTTTAGACTTTAACTAATCTATGATCCCTTGAGTTTTGATGATGAAAAACCTTGTGGATTTTACGCTTTGTACTTGAAGGTATTTCGGGTTTGAAAGGACAAAGAGAAGGATGCTAGGATCAATCGCTATTAGGGATGCACATGGGGGCGGGGCGGGGCGGGGAATGCATTCCCGGTCCCCATTCCTGAATACTATTATGCCCCCCATCACAGCCCCGTCCCCGTTTAATCCCCGTGGGGAACATAGCGGGGAATCCTCGTCGGTTATCGAGTTGTTAACGGGGCCCCGTTTATTATAAAAAAATATTTTAAACTTTAAAAAAATTTACAAATATCAAATTTAATAACATAAATTTTAAATTTTATTATATAATTTGTACATATATATAAGCTTTTAAATTTAAAACAATTATATTTAAAATCTATTTTTATTCCATGTTTTATAAATTAAAAAAATAAAAAAATATATCGGGTATATATAGCGGGGATTCGGGGCGGATAGTACATTCCCCGTCCCCGCTCCGTTTAAAATCGTGTGATACAAAACTGATCCCCGCCCCCGCCCCGCTCCCCACTAAGTCGGGGAATCCCCTCCACATTAGGGGCGGGTCCCCGTGAATCCCCGTCTCCACGGGTTTGTTGTGCATCCCTAATCGCTATGTCCCAAAGGAAAAAAGGAAAATAGAGAAAGAAAGTTTTGTGTCCATTGGTCCCTTTGGAACAATGCAAAGGTACATGATTCTAAAAATGAAAGGCGGTATAAGACCGTGTGTGATATCCGAGTTGCGCTAGGCGGTTGGACGCTTGAAGATAGATTTGTTCCCGATGAACAAATATATGGAAAGTTTTATAGATAAAATTTTATATAGGGAGTTTATGTCTAGATAAAGTCTAGATAAAATTAGGGCCCATTTGGTATTGATATCATGATATCAGATATCAGTATCGGGCCATATCTTGTGTTTGGTATGGGACTATATGGATTTAGATATCGGTATCGGGTCATATCTTGTGTTTGGTATGAGAGTATATGGATATCGGGCCATATCTTGATATCAAAACAAGGCCAAATGCATGATTAGTTGATATACCCCAAAAAAAAGAGGTATGAGAGATATGAGATATGAATGATATCCCATATCCGATACCGATACCGATACAGATACCCAATACCGATACCCGATACCGATATCTGATATCGATACCAAACGAGCCCTTAGGGCCCGTTTGGTATCCATATCAGGATATCAGATATGGGTATGGATATGACTGATACCCATATGTAGTGTTTGGTATATCCTGATATCGATATCAAACTGATATCTACTGTTTTGTATAGGAGTATATCGATATCAGCTGATATCAGAAGGATATCAGAGTGATATTAGAGTGTTATTTTCATATACCCCAGGAAATTGGTATATAAAGATATCACTCATGTCCATACCCATATCCTATATCTAGATATCACTCATACCGATATCTTGATATCCATATCGATACAAATATCCGATATCTCATACCTTAGATATCAATACCAAACGAGCCCTTATATCTATGGAAATGATATATCAATATTATATTTATGGATAGAATTAATTGTTCTATTCCATCTATATAAATAGAGGGTATGTATAGGTTTATTTTCTCAAGGCTTTTAAGAAGGTTTTTTTAGACAGAATTCGAGAACTGTGTGTGATCGGATTTAGGAGAAGATAGAGAAACGAGGATAGCTTGATGGAGTTGAGTACAAAGTCAGATTCGTGGGTTGAAGGTGATAGTCCGAGTTCATAGAAGTCATTGGACGCTTAGGAACAATTGTTTGGAGAACTAGGAGTTGAGTACATCTAGGAACTACCGTTTGTATTTGTAAGTTTGATTCTACTAATAAAGTTAGAAAATTTTGATTTGGAAAATACTCGTTCTTAATTTACTTGTTTATTTATTCCATTGCTCAGTTCACTAACCCCTCAGGATCAATGTCTATATTCTAAGACACGTTCGATCCAACAATTGGTATTAGAGCTTTGGTGCTCTAGATTGTGTGTTTGAAAAGACAGGTGAACAAGGATGAGTTCCTCTATCTTTGAGGTTGGCTATGGGAACAACAAACCTCCCTTGCTTCTTCCTGGTCAATATGATCAGTTGAAGGGATGGATGGCTTATTGGATCAACGACAAAAATTTCCAATATTGGATTGCGATTCAGTATGGTGATCTTGAGGTCGTCGATGACAAGAAGCTAGACCCAAAGAAGATGGGACCGGATGACTTTATAGCCACGGAAGCCAACATCTTGGCAAAAACCTACATCAACAAAGTTCTTAGTCCCGAGGATCGTTGTAAAGTTTCCAACTTGAAAACCGACAAGGAGATGTGGAAGGCTCTGGATCAGATTTACAATAGGAGTACCAATCTAACGGAAACTCTCATCATTGCAGCAAAGAGAGACTTCCACAACCTCGACATGATAGAAGGGGAATCAATCTCATCATACCGGTCTCGGTTAGAAACACTCAATGCTCGCTTAATTAGTTTGGGAACCGGTGAAGATCAAATATCTATTAGGATCAAGGTGGTAATAATCTTGGAAGGACTAATGGGAGAATGGTCCCCATGACTGCACAACCTTCTACGAGAATCCAACTAATAGGAATCTCCAACTTCATGAGATCTTTGGAAAATTGCTCAACCATGAGAAGAAGAGATCTCGTGATAAGGTCAATGAAATTGATGCTAAGGGAATGGCGATGAAGATCGAGAAAGCCATGCAGTACCTAGAGGAGGAAGGCGAGGAAGACAGATTTGATCCTAATAATGAGACAACCCTTCTCACCAAAGCTATACGGAGGTTCTACAATCAAGAAAAATTTAGACCCTTCAACTCCAACTCTAACAATAGTTCCCATGGTAACAATGAGGAGAAGAGTGACATGAAGGATGTCACGTGCTACAAGTGTCGAGAAAAAGGGCACTTTGCTAGGAACTATTGCAAAGGTGACGATGATGGGAAAGGGAAGAAGGCCTACATCGCCAAGTGGGAAAGAAGATGAACTAGAAGGTTGCGCAAAAAACATGTGTGGAATGGCTATTGTCACACCAACCGAACAGGTTAGTGATGATGATTTCATTGAATCTCTTAAAAAGTCTAGTCTTATTAAATTGATCAAACAACATAATAAACATAAACAAGAAGTGAAAATTGAATTCACTAAAGTTGATGATCAATGCAATGAGCTAAAGCATACCCTCAAAAACATAATTGAAAACTCCTCTGTTCCTTATGGAACATGTGTTGAAGCACAAAAGGAACTCAACTCCTTGAAAAAGATTAATAACGATTTTAGATTAGATGTGGTAGCCTTATAAGTAGAAAGAGATAATATTCTAGAAAAGCTTGAAAAAGATAAGGAAATTTCTAAAGGTGAACCACTGGGGGAGGGTCCCAAGTTTGTCCCTCAGAGATTTAGGATAAGATTTAAAAGAGATTGCACCAAGGATAATAATTATCGGGAGTTTGATCCTACTGAGCTTTATGAGAAACATTTAACGGAACTTCAAAGCTTGAAAGATAAAAATATCCACTTGTACAAAAGAATTCAGGTTCTAGAGGGTAGGACATGTGATTATGAAAACTATTGGTACTAAGGGGAGGTTGCCCATGAAATCTGTATCAAACAGGCTAAAGGTAAAGAACCAAAAAACATTTATCCTCAAAGGATCAAGGAATGAATGGTGCCGAAGAATCACCCTAAATACTTTATGAGAGATTGCCTTAAGGCTTGTTAGTACTGTGGGAATGGGGGTCATGTTAAGAAGGATTGCAAGAAAAGACATGGCTAAGATGACAAGCAAAGGGCTTATGTGAACTAAAATGTTAATGCAAACCAACCACATGCTCCCCCCGTGTTAAGAAGGATTGCAAGAAAAGACAGGCCCAAACTGACATGTTAAGCAGGATTGCAAACCAACCACATGTTAAGAAGGATTGCAAGAAAGATAGGCCCAAGCTAACAATCAAAGGTCCTATGTGAACAAAAATGTTAATGCAAACCAAACACATACTCCTAAGTCCCATAGGAACAACCAACCCTAAGGAAACTCAAAGACAATGCCTTAGTTTAGGAGCAAACATGTTAATCTTCTTGAATATTTTGCTGCTAGTCCTAGGGAACAACATCAGTTTTATCACCAATACCGACCAGGTAAAAAGAAACTTGTCTGTGTTGTTAAAACTTAATCCTTTCATTGTAGGTCGAAGTGGACGAGAACAAAAGATGGTACTTGGACAATGGTTATTCGAGTCACATGACATGAAATAAAAGAAATCTCGTCTCACTTCACAATAATGCCAAAGGAAAGGTGTCCTTTGGTAATAACGATTGTCGGGCCAATGCATTTTGGGCTGTATGGATTAGTCTATAAGCCCATTCCTAGATTGAATTTGGTTAGACGTTGATCAGGGGCGAGAAAGAGGGGCGTAACGACTAAGTGGAGTAATTGACAAGCGAAAATCTTGGGAGCACGTTGAGGGAGGGCTAACAACATCTTCTAGCCAGTTATAAAAGAGGTTGTGACAGAGGGAAAAGGGTAGTTGATAACATGATGTTTTGTCATATCTTAACTTATATTTCCCCCACTTTTGTTTGTGACTAAGGTTCTCTTATTTTAGCGGATAACGCGTTGATAACATGATGTTTTGTCATATCTTAACTTATATTTCCCCCACTTTTGTGCATAAAGGACATAGTCCTTAGCCAATTTGCATGGGGTTTGTTGCTTTGTGCAAAATTTTGCCCTCTTGTCGTGTTTATCTTGTAAGATCACTTTTGGAAGCATAATGGAATTTATTTGGACTTTGTTCAATCTTGGAAAACATTTGGAGGACATTAGTTTGATGATTGTGTAAAGAAAAATCAATATCAAGAGGATTGCAAGTCATCGGTCGGACAACACACATACACTTCATTGTCTTCACAGTGGTCCGGCCATGATGACCAACGTAGCCACACTGCTTCAATATTAATGTTCTGTTTTCAACATGGGCGGGTCGCAGTGACCAATGTGACCGCGGTGAAACTACCTAATTTCAAGAAAACAACTAAAACCCTACGTCTTTTTGGTGGCCCATATAAATAGCTTTTGTAGAGACTTTTGCAAGACTTATGCCTCATTTTTAGTCTCTCTTTCTAAGGTCTTAGCTCTCTTTTATTTCACCTTCTAATTTCTCTAGATTTACATTTCTAATTAGACTTTCAGTTAGCGTAGAAGTTAGATTTAGATTGGAGATTCCCACTTTTGGTTGTTGAAGCTCTCTTGTACTTGGAGAATTTGGAAGAGAAACTCAACCCCAACTTGTTTCCCATGGATGAATGAAGAATCAAGTTTTGATTTGAATGATAAGTGTCTGTTATCCATTTATCTTATTTATTATTTTGCCTTTCATTATTTTTATGTGTGTGATGATTGGATTGATATGTTTTAGTGTGTATCTTCACATGATAAGAGAGAATTTCAATTTGTTTCCTATACCCTCACTTATCAATCCTTTAAATAATTCAAGGGAATACAACAGAGTGAGCAATTAGTGTAAAAGAATGCACAAATATTGATGAGATATTGAGGCAAAAATATCTATGTCCAAAAAAATCACTAGTGGTCTATGAATTTGTTACATTGCCTGGTTTCTGAAAGAAATAGAGATGTAGAATACTAGAGCACATAAATTTGAAGAGTATATCATATGACAAAGGTGAGATATTAGGTGATGAACAAAAGGGTATGGTACCCTTAATAGTGTCATAATCAAGATTAACCCCAAATTTCAAAGAACCCTAAATCTGAAAACACCTAAATTAGAACCATACTTCAATTGAGAAATGCAAAACTATCATGAACGCTTATTTTCCGCCCTTTGTATTTGCCAACACCAACCCCCAATCTCTTGTGTGCAATGCCAACCATCAATGCTTGTGTCCCACACCTAACCAACAACGACATCAATTTCACTAGCTTCACACACATTTTTCAATTAAACTTTTCTTATTAAACAAACTTAATGTCGTTCGTTAAGTTTAACCAAATTGGGCGTAAGGCAAATTTTTACAAATTTCGAGGGTACCACACAAAATTTGTCTAAGTTTAGTACATATAATGGATAACGTCAAACCATAGGATTACCAGGCGCAATTTTTGTTAGATTTTTCTCATGCCATATCACATTATTAGTATCATTATTAGTATTAGTATTAGTATTAGTATTATTATTTTAATTGTTTTATCTAGGGTTGAATAATTTACTATTAAATTTTAAAACTTTTAACTATAAGTTTTTTAACCTTTATTTTATTTGGTTAGAGTCCTCGATTAGACCATGATAGAAAAATAAATAATACTTTTTTTGAGAGCGTGGTTAAATAGTGTACTTACTAATAAGAGTTCGGTTCTGGTGAGAATGGGCGCGTAGGTGCGAAATAAGAAAAAACAAGAGCCGTTGGATGGAGAAAAATCAAAGACGCTGATCATTTCACTTAAAAGGGGAAAAACAGCACGAATGAGTTTTTAGCAAATTATTCGCGTATTTTTGAAGAAAACGGAAATAGCATGCACGTCCATATTATTCATCAACACTGTGAATTTGTTCATCAACATTGTGATTTTGTTCATCAAAACTATGATTTTGTGCATAAATGAACAATTGTTTGTGCATCAAAAATCTATTGTTTATATATAAAAAAATGGGCGAATATGTGTCGAAATTGTATGCAATATGTTCATCAACATTGTGATTTTGTTCATAGAAAACGGAAATAGGACGTGCGCCCAAATTGTTCATCAACAGTGTGAATTTGTTCATCAACACTATGAATTTGTTCATCAACACTGTGATTTTGTTCATCAAAACTATGATTTTGTTCATCAAAACTATGATTTTGTGTATAAAATAAACTATTGTTTGTGCATCAAAAATCTATTATTTGTACATAAAAAATGGACGAATGTGTATCGAAATTGTATGCATTAATATATGTGTGTGCATCATAATTAGTCGTATGTGAGACAAAACTAATTGTTTTGATGTCAGTCTCGGTATTGTCTTGTTTGACTCGTTTGGATTTGTCAATGTTGCTGCTGTGAAACGTGTGGCTACTTCTTGGGCTCCGAACATAGCTAAGGCACAAGCACTCCTCTTCGGTTTGCAGCTGGCTTGTTCTCTTAGCATACATCATATTTCTGCAAAGTCAGATCCTTTATCTATTATCCTTTGCATTCAAGCTTCTACATCAAACGCACTTATCTTATTTAGGTATTATATTGAGCACTTTATTCGTTTTTTTTTGTGCTCATATAGGTAGACATGAGAATTGTGTAGCTCACTTTATCACACGTTTGTATCTTAATCCGGACATGAACAAGTCGTTGGAACTAATATTCCACCATGTATAATTGACTTAGCTGAATTGGATATTTAATATGTTAACATTTTGCTCTCAAGAAAGGATTCGTATAACAACTACATAAAGTAGATAAATATATATGTACATTGAAACTAATTATATAAGTATGTTAGTGAAAACTAATTATATGAGTACGGGAAAAAGATAGCCTTAAAGCACAAAATAAATGCAAAAATACACAAATATATAGTCCTAAATGTACAAATTGATGGTATTGACACACAAACATAAGTTTATTTTACAAATAAGTGTATATTAATGATCAAACAAGGTTATATCAATGAACAAAAATGGTATATCATTGAACAATCAAGGTTATATCAATGAACAAAAAAGGTTATATCAATGAAGAAATAGGGGTATATCCATGAACAAATAGGATATATTAATGAAAAAATAATGGTATACCAATGAACAAAAAAGAGTATATCAATGAACAAATATTGGTATACCAATGAACAAACATGGGTATATCAATGAACAAATACAAGAATATTATTGAGAGGGTTTCTTGAAAACAAATAAATTTATAATCAAGACCCCGCTGAGTACATGGGAGTCAGGTTCGTCCATGGGAGAAAGTCTAGTGTCAAGTTTTATTACTTAGAGCGCAAGTAAGAGAGAAAAGTTTGGATTTTTATTAAGATAAAGAGAAATTCTAAGGTTTAGGTGTCCCCACAACAACAATCATGCATACAAACGTTTAATGAAGCATAAAGATCATGCCTTTATCACATAGAGTTGTCAACTTTCGTCAACTAAGCAAGTAAATCAATCAACTTTCGCTAAATTAATAAACTTACTATCTATCTCTTCTACTTCAACTAGGATTGATCCACTTTCGTTTCGAAAACCTAAGTTGACTATTCTGATTCAAGGTTTCCGCTTTCGCTTCAACTATGAATGAGAAATCCCTTCAACTTTCGTTTCAAGGATTAAGAGCAAGAGAATAGAATCATGCAATAAAGACAATCAAATCATGATCACAAACAAGCATGCACAACCATTGTTGGGTTAACCCCAACCTTAGGGAGAGAGACTACTCACTAGTCATGATTAAAACAAAGCAATTGAATTAATAAAGAAATGAAAAGCTTACAAACTGAATTCAAAACAAAACTTGTATTCCAAGCAACACCAAACTCTACTCTATCTCACACGCCTCTCTCTTCTCTCTTCTCCTCCTCCCCAACGTGCCCTCCAAGGAAATTGATGATTAAAAGAAAGTGCTACACAAGGGTATTTATAGAGAAACTAATCTATCTAAGAGCTATCTATAAGGAAATAAATCTCTAAAAGATATATCCCTTAAAACTATCTAAAGAAGGGATAAAAGATCATTAAAAGCGCCGACTCGATGTTCGCTAACGACCTTGAATGCCTCGGTACCGACCCTCACAGGGTCGATAGAACTCTGCTGAACTGTTTTGATTTTCCTCTTTGCTGAATACCCCGTTACCGACCTAATGTACCTCGGTATCGACCCCTACAGCCTCGGCATCGACCCTCACAGGGTCGTTATCGACCTCCTTACACACTGCAAACAACTTTATAACTAAGAGTAAAACTTCAGTAGCGGGTTCGTTACACCTCGGTTTGACTCGATTATTTTTCCTATGTCTTTGTAACGAGTTTCTCTACTTCTTTCTTAGCTTGAACTTGATTCTTCACCTCTTTATGGACTTCATTCCTTAAGCTTTTCCTTGGCTTTGCTCCTTTCCTCAAAAAGTGCTTCAAAACCTATAAAAACACCACCAAAGCTTATGTAGACTCCATATCTTAAATAAATACGAAAACCTATACAAACGACTCAAAACAAAACACAAAACACAAAGAAAAGACTCAAACACACAAAAACACACCCTAAAAACATAACTAAAAAGGCAAATATCATATATCAATGAACAAATATGGGTATATCGAAACTAATTATATGTGCATCAAAAACTAGATAATATTGTATTCATACACGTAAATAAGGTTAAAAAAATAAAATTAAAAATTAAAAAAGTTCAAAATCGATGAACAATGTTATCAAAAACTCGATGCAGAATTAGTTAGAATTGATGAACAATTGGTGAATATTGATGAACAAATCTCTAGTTTTGAGGAAAAAATTGGGCGTGTCTCGAAAAAAGAATTTTTCGAATAATACGGGAAAAATTCGTCTATGCCATATTTTATTGAAAAATACGCGAATAATAAGGGAAAAATTCGCCCGTGCCGTATTTTATTGAAAAATACGCGAATAGTCGGGAAAAATTCGGATGTGCCATATTTAATTGAAAAATACGCGAATAATAAGGGAAAAATTCGCTCGTGTCGTATTTTACTGAAAAATACGCAAATAATACGGGAAAAATTCGCTCGTACGATATTTCATCTTTTTTAATGAATGTTTAATCAAGGACGTTGATTTTTTTGGAAGGAACGAGCGAGATTTATTCTTATTTCTCACATGGGCGCCCATTCGCACGACACTCTTTCTCTACTAATAATCCACTATATATATAAAAGCAATAAGGTTTGGAGCCACCACATTGGCCACATCATCTTTTGTCACATGTCATTCCTAAAATGCGCCACATTAGATTTTGACACTTGTCATCTCCTCATTAAATCATATGAATTATACAAAAAAATTGGTAGTTTTGGAAACAAATCTTATGAATTCAAATATTAGATTAGGAAGTTTTAATTTCATCCAATATTTTAGAAAGCATCCAAATTTTAATTTTGGAAGTTTCTAGCATATTTAATTTAACATTAATTTGTATAAAAATATAAAAAAAATTATGATGGCTTTTCTTACAACTAGATTATCTTTAATCTACTAGATTAGCTTTAATCTACTATATAAAAACCAACTAGATTCCTTAAATATTCCTAGAAGATTATATTTAAATATTATTCATTCCTTAAATATTTCTTAAGAACAAATTTAGAACAAAAGCAATTTGGGTCACCCTATTTAGGCCCTTGCTAATCTCCCTCATTAAATTTGTTTTTTTTTAAGTATATAAGGCTTAAATGAATTTTTTATTATTATTTTCCCTCTTTCACTCTCGTGCGCTCTCTCTACCGTTCTCAAAAACCATTCTCCAAACCCGATTTTTCAATCTCCAAAACTGCTCTGAAAGTGTTTCTAGACTTCGATTTCTAGTCGGAATTCGTTGTGCAATCTATCTCTGAACTTGATTTGAAGTTCGTTTTCGAAATTATGTTGTTTGTGGCAACTGGAAGTCGTTGTGCGATCGTCCACAAGTCTCTGCTTCAGGTTAGGGTTTTTGTTTGTTCGATCATTGAAATTTGTTCGATATTCTTCGATTTTGTGTTTGTATTTTGGTCTATATTTGCTTTTTCGGTTTGTTTTTAGTGTTTTTGTTTGCCGATTTGAAGGTGAGTTGCATGTGATGATAGTAGATGACATGAGTTGTTTCGTTTGATGCCATTGTTTTTGTTCTTCTAGATTTTGTGTTTCAATTCTTCTTTTTGTTTTGCATTGTTTATTTTTTGGATGTTGTGAAGTGAAATTCCCGATTTTGAGATTATGTTGAATATAGTGATGACAGATTGTAACTATGCTTAGTGCATTAGCTTTCCAGATTTTTTGTGATGATAGTAACATATTGATGCCATATGTTGTTTGTTTTGTTGTGTATGTTGTGATTATAGCAGTTTTTTATGATAGTTGTTTGTGATGACAGTGGCTTTTTATTATGTTTATCAGGTGTGATGACAATTGTTATTATTGATGATAGTTGTTTGTGATGACAAAGTGTTTACGTGAGAGTTGAGACATGTGGTATTTGCTTGTGATGCCAGTGGCTTTCTCTTATGTTTAGGGGTTGTGATGATAGTTGTTTGTGATGACAGTGGTTTTTTCTTATGTTTATTTGTTTCTGATGACAATTGTTGTTATTGATGATAGTATATTATTTCTAATTGTGTTTTAGGGACATTAGTGATGACAAAGTGTTTACTTGAGAGTTGAGACATGTGATATTTGCTTGTGATGATAGTTGTTTGTGATGACAATGTCTCTTTCTTATGTTTATCAGTTGTGATGACAGTTGTTTACTATTAACGATAATATATTCATTATAATTGTGTTTTAGAGAAATTTAGTGATGACATTGTTGTTTTACCGACAATATTAAACATGGATGACAAAGTGTTTACTTATGAGTTTAGAGATGTGGTATTTGGTTGTGATGACACTTTTTAATCAAGTTTTTTGTTTTCCAGGATAAAGAAAGGAGAGTAAGCAATTGCAATATATGGTACCTATATCAAAACGATACAATGGAAGAGCAAACCAGTATTATACTCAAGATGTTTTCCACCTCATCAAGTGTCATCTTACATCTGATGAGTTTAGTAGGTTAGGTGTGGGGTGCTTTGGTGCAGTTTTACAGTTAGGTGATGATATACCACTCCGTTACAAACTTATGCATTATGCCATCATGTGTGAGTTAAAAACTTCATATAAGCATGAGATGTGGTTTAGAATAGGGGGTAATGTGTGTCGTTTTTCTTTGATGGACTTCGCTGCTGTCACTGGGTTGAACTGTGAGAATTTAGGTGATGTTGATATCCCTAAAGTTGATCCCATTGATGTCGTCGGTGTGGATAAGTGTGATTTGGATCATTTACGGTCTGTGTTTATAAAAGAAAAAATCATTCCAAGAAGTTTAAACTTGCAAACTTGTTGATCCTTGAGGCTGTTTTACTTCCTAAACGGGATAAGGTTCCTATAGATCCAACTCATATTGCTCTTGCAACCGATTTGAAGAAATTTTATGCTTATCCTTAGGGTAGATTGTCCTATGACACTTTGCTCGATAGCTTGTTGCATGTGAATCGTACCCCACGTGACCCGAGATGATGAAAAAGCCAAACTATATACCTGGCTTCAATGTGTTTGGATATCCTTTTGGATTTATGGTAATGTGTTGTTATATTTTTTGATTTATTTTTTGATGTTAATTGCATCTGCAATATTTTTAGTGTTTCTTTTTTTTTTGGTGTGTTGTTATAGTTGTGGCTTGTGGAGACTTTTCCAGCTTTTCGAGGTATTTGTCATCTTGCTGTTAGAGGAGGTGAAAAACAAGTCCCTTATATGGTGCGTTGGCGTAGCACTTCACCTCAACTTGTTGGTTGGAAAGCAATTTGTGATGTTGGGGACAAGAAACATGTATGTTTTTTTTGTTTTTGTTGATAAATTTTGATGACAGTTGAATTTGATGACAGTTGTAACTTGTAGAGTTTATTTGATGACGATAGTTTATTTTGTTTTATTTTGATGACAGGAATGTGTGTATCCCTCGTACTCAGAATATGTTGCATTCATCACATGTGACTATCCTGATGAGGTTGTTGACCTTGTGTAGAATGATCTTGTGAAACGGATTATACTGAAGCAAAAAGCGATTGAAGGTGAAAGATCTGAGTCTGATACGGAGGATGAACTTGCTGATTTTGTTCTTGCTCCACGAGCTGCTATTATTGAAAAAGGGAATGTTGGTGGTAAGAGGAATATTGGATGTACAGATGCAAAGGCTAAAGGGATAGGAAAAACGGAATCTCAAGAGAAACCGAAAGAGCGCTCTAAAATTGTGAAGAGAGAAGCTAGGAGATTATAACTTCCTAGAGCGGCTAAAACTAAGGTTGATGATAGTACGCATAAGATTCCGAGGATTGCAAAGGATCAAAGGAGCCTGAAGGATTCCAAGGGTTCAAAGGATTTGGACGTGAGTGGTCGAAAGACTCGTGTCAACAATGTGCCTGAGATTATTGAAAAATTTGAGAGGCCAAAGTTGAAGGAAGATTTTAATGAAGATGTAGAGAAGGACTGTCCAGAGAAGAAGGGTGTGGATGATAATGAAACTGATTTGAAAGTTGCTAGGATTTTGTCAATGGCCAAGAAGAAGGCGAAATTTGATGAAGTTGATGAGGATCCAGTTTCTTCCAAGGGGAAGGAGAAGGCGAAAGAGTACAATAAAAAGGAAGAGCCAACTTGGGTTAAGTCTTTGAGGGAAAGTATGGGTTCCTTGCAAGATGATATGGTTAGAATGATGAAAACCATTCAGAGTCAAGTGCAGCATGTTGAGATGCAAGTTTTAAAAGTTAACAGCAGGGTTGATAGAATAGAAAAGAAACTAAAATCTAAAGGCCAAGATTTTTTTTCTGATGATAACAGTGATGAGATTGGCGTTATAAGTTTGGAACCAGTGAGAGAAAGTGATTACAAAGGCATTGAGTCTTTGAGGTTGTCCACTGATGATGACATTTCTGTTAAAGATGGAGGTGAAGGTGCCAATTTGCAGTTGATAAAGTATGTTCCACTAGATATAATTCCAAGTCAAGAGCAAGGCAAGAGAAAGGCAACAGAGTTGGTTGAAACTGTGAAAGATGGTCAAGAGCAAGGCAACATAGTTGTTGAAGGTGAAGTAGGTGTAGAAGGGCAAGCTATTGATGACAAAGAAGTTAATGAGGATGAACCAGCGAAGGATCAAGTATGTGGTGATGACAAAGAAGTTAATAAGGATGAACCAATGAAGGATCAAGTAGGTGGTGATGACACAGAAGTTAATCATGAAGAACCAATTGAGGATGAAGCAGGGATTGATGACAAAGAAGATGTTGATGAACCTGTTAAAGATCAAGCAAAGGTTGATGACAAAATTGATGACCCAGGTGAGTTAGGTTCAAGATTTTTTTCTATCTCCTCGGATGAGTTAGGTTTTGACATGCGTTACAAGATGTAATGGATAATTGCTCTCAACTTACTAAGCATGGACATTTATTTGGCTCTTTGTTTGAAGCTTCTAATGAAGAAGCTAGGTGCAACCTCTGAGATTGAAGAAATTTTTCATAATCCAACGGTTGAAGTTGTAGGTGATGCAAAGGAAACGGTTGAACTTAGAAGGTCTAGTAGATTTTTGAAGCCAAGTTCTTCAACCACAACTCCATATATTGTTGAGAAGGATACGAAGATAAAGAAAAAGAGGTCTTTATTACCTAAGCGTCCAAAGCATTCCTTTTATGGAGATGATGTGCGTAAACCATTTTACGATTGGTATAATAACGGGTATGTTATTTATAAGTTATGTTCTCTGTTTTTTTTTTGTGATGATAGTAGTGTTTTGACAGTCGTGTGATGATAGTATTGTTGTGATGACAGTATGTTTATAATGCTCTAATGAAAGTCTTTTTTTGTTGATTGTATTGTGATGACAATAATGTGATGGTTATGATGATGAGGATATGATATAGAAATATTTTATGATGATAGCAGTGTTTTGACAGTTTTTTGTGATGATAGTATTGCGATGATAATATTATTGTGATGACAGTATGTTTATAATGCTTTGATGACAGTCTTTTTGTGTTGATTGTATTGTGATGACAATAATGTGATGATTTTGATGATGATAGTATTGCGATGACATTTTTATGATAGTCATGTGATGATAGTGTTGTTGTGATAACAATATGTTTAAAATGCTCTGATGACAGTCTTTTTTGTGTTGATTGTATTGTGATGACAATAATGTGATGATTATGATGACGAGGATGTGATATAGAAATATTTTATGATGATAGTTGCTTCTTTTTGTTTCAAGTTTCAGTTTCAATATAGCTCAATAACAACATTTATCCTATCTTTTTTTGTTAGTAAAAAAAATGCTACTGTTGCTGTTAGACAAAATTTGTTAGAGGAAAACAAGTTTGTATAAACACAACTAATTTGATTTTTTTAAGTTCGACCCTTATTTGTACATCTTTACAACTCTTTTAATAATATAGACACGTTGAAGATTTTTGAGTTTGTTTTTTAATTTGAGCTGCACCCGAGTTATAACCGGTTGCCTACGTATCTCTTTAAAGAGAATCAAGCCTTACGTAGTTCAAAGGAAAAATTTTTTTGTTGGATTTTCATGCATCAAAGAAACGAGCCTAAACTCACCTTCTAGGAAGGGTTGCCTAAGCTCAGTTCAACTATCATTTGCACGACGTGGAGAAAATTAGACCCACCTTCTAGGAAGGGTTGCTTAACTTCTCCAATATAATATTTGGTTTAATTTTGGTCATGCGATTGAACTCGGCGATCATTTGATTTTTGCCAAGCATCCTACGTACCCTTTCTGAAAGGGATCAAATCACACGTAGTTCTTTTAAGAACACGTTTTAATTTGAAGTTGTGATTGAACCCGACGAGCATTAGCTATATGTCGAGCTTCCTACGTACCCTTATTGGGATCAAATCGTCGTAGTTCTTTTAAGAA
Source organism: Fallopia convolvulus (assembly GCA_964016875.1). Classification (NCBI taxonomy): domain Eukaryota; kingdom Viridiplantae; phylum Streptophyta; class Magnoliopsida; order Caryophyllales; family Polygonaceae; genus Fallopia; species Fallopia convolvulus. The sequence goes on from OZ024729.1 coordinate 39,852,496, forward strand.
CACGTTTTAATTTGAAGTTGTGATTGAACCCGACGAGCATTAGCTATATGTCGAGCTTCCAACGTACCCTTAATGGGATCAAATCGTCGTAGTTCGTTGCTTTTTGGATTTGAAATGACCCACTTAAAATTGGTTAAATAAAATGAGTGCCATTTTTATGTGAAGAAACCCATTTTATGCCAATAAGTGGATTAAAATTTTTTGGCATATGTATTTTTGCATGGAACACTCATGTACGTACATACATGCAATATGCTTGCTTGTCTTTTGTAAAATATGGGCCAATCCATAGATGTTTTAAATTACACCTAATATATGTACATGTATGAATTAGGTGTTAACGGAAAGGTCCAACATGGACAAAGTAAGAATTAATCACTTCCGATTCGGCAATATGGAAGTGATCCACTCAACTTGAGCCCTTCATTTAACACTCGGGTCGGGCCATATTATTTAGTACATAGCTGGCCCATATTTTGCTAATCCATCAGAGACGGATTTTGAATTTGCCTCATTTCACACAGAATACACTCCCGTAATAGAAAAGATCCGGCTTTTGATTATGGGCAATATTTGAAGACCATAAGTAATATATATATTCCAAAAATCCGGATGTGGATCATAAGCAATATTTTAAGGACTTTTTTTTGACAGACATATCTTTTATTTTGGGGCATATATTTTGAGAGTATCTTTGTGATTTTTATCCACGCCCTTTTATAAGGCACTATATAACGGACTTCCAAGGTATAATTTTATTCAATCCTCAAGAGCAGTACTCATTTTGAACGAACACTCCTGGCATCTCCAACTTCACGTAAGCAAGGCACCATGCCCCTTGTACTTCTTTTGCCTTGTTTTGATCAATCATATTCATGATCTGTATGAGTTTGATCAATTCATTTTTATTTTGTTCTTGACCCGCCACTTCACATGTACTAGCATCCTGATCACCAATATTTGCATAATTAATTAGTGATCTATTTAGGATTGTCAACACAGTGTCTTCGGTACGGATCGCCGGTGAAGGGTCAACTTGGCTCCGACGACCGTAGTTGAGCACCGTAAGTCTTCTTTTCACTTTACTTTAGACTTTATATATATATATATGTGTGTGTGTGTGTGTGGCATACGTATGGAATATACTCACGTATGTATATACTTCAAGATAATTGAACTCCTAGGCTATTTAGTTTAATTGCCATCTAATTGAAGATTCAATCCTTCATTTGTAACAGGAGTCTTAACTTGATTGAAGGTTCTGGCTTTGGACTCGATCGATAGTTGACCACCACCCCTTATTCACGGTCTTGGAAAGTCTTCACCACTTGAGTTCTTCTTTCCTACATACCTTAATTAGTGTTAAATAGCACTAAAGTAGGTTGTATGTGTTGAACTTTGATAGGTTGTACTTTCGGACTTGATCGAGATTGGATCGCGGCTTCTCCACGTTACCATGACAAAGGTAATTTATATATAATCTTGATCACTTTTGTATATGTATCCTGGCAAAACACACATGTCTTCATGTAATTTTTGTCCTATATTTGAACAAGTTCATTGCTTTAACTAGCCAACATGTATGTACATGTACGTTTCTTCTCTTCATGACAGTAAATGTATTGACACATTAATCTGCCTTTCCATGGAACTAATGCACCATATACTCCATAGTGTTTGATTGAGTACTCTATAGACATGGGCATAGACATCACCGAATCGAACTTCAGATTGGCAAAACACTCCGTTTCGGGCCATCCGTAGTCACCCAAACCAAACGCAGCATCTATCTCGGTGCAATGCGCTCCAACCCGGTTAATCATGAACCATCATTGTAGGCGTGTTATAAACTTGGTCACCCGTTAGAGGCTCGAAACGGAATGTTTCTCCTCAAAACGGATGACCACGTTCCAATCACCTCCGTTCAGGCTATCTATAGTCTTCCAAAATAGTCGCAATATCCGTCTCGGTGCCAAGCGGTTTGTCTCGGTCATGGAACGAACCCTTGTTGTAATCGTGTTGTAGACGCAATCATCTATATGAGGCTCGAAACGGAAGGTTTCTCCTCATATGAATGACCACGATCCAATCATCTCCGGTCGGCTTCGAGGGTAGTCATGAAACGAGCCATCGGGATGGTATCGAAAGTAACCAATTGCAAGCCTTGGAGGGGACGTCGAACCGATTGATTTCGATCGGCGAACGGGCCTTTAGAGCATATCTCGTCCTGTTTTGAACGAGTATACAACACACGAAATATTTAGTACATAAAAAGTTTAAGGAGAAGAGCTCTTTACCGATTTGTGGTCTTGATTTTGATGGTAGAGCAGCGAATATATGTGTGTGATTTGATGAAGAAACTCTTCTGACTTGCACACTGTTTCTTATGTTGTTCTTCCCATATGCTATTTGCAACTTCTATGGAGTATTTTGTGTGTAAGTTTAACTTGCCGTAGCCCCTTTCCTTTTACCAACCATGAACATATATAGTGAGGATGACAACTTCTTCACATTGCCTCAAAATTAAACGGCCAGAAACGTCTTTAGCCATAATGGATTAGTCATAATATGGGTCCATTAAGAGCTCTGATTTGTATACGTTATCAACAAGTAATAATGAGGCTTTGATTGACAAAGAAATGAACATTAGCCAAATTCTTCACAACTTTCGGTATTCCACCACTTCATATTTTTTACTCATGTGTGGGCTTTGTATTAGGATTTAGGCCCTTTTGTAGTTAGGCCCAAATTAGTCAAATTTAGCTAGAGCTTTCAATCAACTTCTGCCATGATATGCATACTTATGTACGTTTGCATTGCATGCATTTTTCTTTTCATTTTCTTTGTTTTCTTTTTTTTTTAATCTCCCTTGTACAACTATATATGATTAGGATTCCCATGTAATATAAATAAATATATATATATATTTTGGTTCAACAGTTTCCCCCGAACTTTGTACGTGTAATTTCTAATGAACGCGTTCAAAGTTCGTTTGTATACTATGGGCTAATCTCATTTCTCCTCCATTTTTATAGGCTACAAGGATGTATGTTAACGGAGAAACTCGTGCTGAACATGCTTTGGGAACTGATGGTCAGATTATCAAGAAAGGCCCACTTTATAAGAGATCCAATTCTCTTAAAGACTTGAAAGTGGTTGAGAGGAATCAACTCCAGGTAACTTGGACCAACAAGGAAGAGACTAATGAAGGCTTCATGAAGTTTTCTCGTAAAGATGAAAGAGGATGCATTCAAAGTCGAAGTGACTATGGGAGATTATTTCGAGGTGTTTTTCTCGAAAAGACATGCCCTGACAGAAATTGTGCCAGGAGATTTGGGGTCACTGAAGAGTTTTACCCTGCCCTTCACAAAATGCTACACATTCCATGAGATTGGGGTATAGAATTCACCTTTCATGGCTTGGCGACCTTCATGCCTCGCTTGATTGAGTGGACCAATGAGATGCTAAAGCGTCATGAGCAAACTCTTCGTAAGGCTGACATTTATGGGCTTGTTGTTGTCTCTTCTCTTCCCTACATGTATCAAAAGGATGTATGAAGAGCATTCTGTGAGCTTTGGGGACCCTTTTCTAATACTCTTCATCATGGAGGTGGCGAATTAGGCATCTCCTTGAATGATTTGAAGGTTATCGGAGGTTTGCCAATACTGGGTGACCCATATGAAGAGTTTTTGCCACCCAACGGTCAATTATCTGATAAGAAGAAATTCCCTGGCATTGTGGATGAGCTCCTTCATATTCATGCTGAACTTTGCCAATATCATAGAACTGAGAAGATTTCTTGGTCTCATTGGTTGGCCTACATTTATAGAGGAGAACTGAAGTTTGGTGCCTATGGCCAAAGCTTCTTCAACCACCGGCGTAAGAAAAGCAGCCTTGAAAAGTATACTCATAAAGGGACCAAAACCTCATCTCCCTCCTCACCACCTCTTCAAGCGAGCAACAAAGGGAGGTTGGCTGGTTTCTTGGCTCTTCTTTTGTGTCGATTCATACTGCCACTTAGTGATCGCACTATTCGTCCAAAAACATTTGTGATGGCCAGCCTTATGGCAGAAGGACGCAAAATCTCATTGGCTCCTACTACTTTGGGGCATATTTACCATGGATTGAACAAAATGGCAACACACGACCACCCAGGGAGAGTCGCTCCGAGCTTTGCGATCCACTTTGTCATTGGATGGATAGTTGAGTACTTTCCTGACTCATACGTCGTCTAGACAATGATGTCTCAAAAGACTATCCACGACTAGCATACTATGCAGGAGTAAATGGCAAGTTTTAGGATCTTCACAAGGCCCGCTTGATGTTCCGACATTCTGATAGCGTCGAATATAGGCGTGTACCATTCGGCGGTGAAACCGATTTAGAGCATCTCAACCTATCGGATTCTTCAGAAGTTGATTTTGAAAATTTGCTTTGTATCCGCTCTTGTGTCTTGCCGGTCCGGGTAGGGCCAGAATTAATCTTGGAACCCTACTATCCAAACAGATTTTCTCGCCAACTTGGGTATGATCAGGCAGTTCTAACAAATGCCTTGAAGTTCAGCTTCCCCTTGAGGAGTCGAAGGTCTTTGGAAGAGATTGCTCGTTGTTATGCCCGCATGTTTAGGAAGCACACTGGAGGCTTATGTTTCATTCCTCGGTCTAGATACCAAGGGACATGTACCTGGAGCTATTGTACATGGTGGGTTATCACAACTGCTCCTTACCTTCGTCAGTCCATAGATAAAGTCCAAGCTGTTTTGACAAAAGAAGAGGTTCACCTACGTGAAGATAGATTTGTCATTACCAATCTGAGGACTGTAATTAGCAACTTGAAAGGAGTTGTACTGATTTCCGAGCTTTCTCCACCGTCCTCTAATGAGTCTTCCGTTGGACCAATTGTTAACTTTCCAACCAACAAGAGGGCGACAAGGGATATATCTCCTCCTGAAGACATGCATTTTAAGAGATTGAGGTATCATAAACGAGACCAATCAATTGGGTCTAGCTCTAAACAAAAGGTGAATGATAATCATGACCCAATCTTGGAACCCATCACAAATAATTTAGAGGTGCCACCCCCTGAGGTAGCAAAGGTCACGGATGCCACAGATTTGCCACCATGCGAGTTTATACCAGAGTCTCTTCAAAGCTTGATCCCAAACTCAACGCCGATTTTTCTCCGTCAGGCTGTCGTAGAGGGAGTAAAGGCGATCGTGAAGGATATCTCAGAGATGCAATCTTCCTCGACTCAACCATTTGAGAGAGCGAAAATTCTTGAAAATTTTGAAGCAATGAAGATGATTGCCAAAACTGCTAAAGTCTGTGATAAGGGTGTAACTTGGATCACGTCTCGTATCAACGAATTTCTAGATGATGTGGACTTTGTAACTATGTTGGAGGGTGAAACCAATAAAGCTTCTTCGGACCAAGCGGCCTCAGATTCTGATAAGGCCAAGTTGTCGCAATTGCATGGGAAATCTCTAGCTGTGAAAGAGCAGGAGGAAAAGATCAAGGAGGAAGAAGTCAAACTCCGTGTCATGAAGGAGAAGTTGATCGTGGAAAAGGAAGACTTAGAGAAGGAGATATCTGAAATAGAGAACAGGCTTCAACTCAAGGAATCGGAAAAGCACACACTTGAAGCTAAGCTTGAAGAACTGAGTTCCAAGAGGATTCGCCTCCAAACCACGGCTGCCATTCTTACTTCATTTGCATCTAGTGGCTGATAGTCTCTCATTCTTTCTTATGATAGGATTCCCATGTAATATATATATATATATATATATATATATATATATATATATATATATATATATATATATATATATATATATATAGATTTTGGTTCAAGTGAGACCCACCCTTGTGGTGAGACCTTTGGCTTAAAGTGATGACTAATCTCAATCATTAGATTTACATCATCACTATATAATGGATGGTCAAGAATTTTTTATTTTTTTTATTTTTTTCGGAATTTTTTCCCATATTTTTTATATTATATTCTTTGTTAAAAAAAGCTTTAAAAATATTAAATATGACAGTTCAATTTTTATATACTACGAGTTCATTTATATACTAGAAGTTCAATTTTTTTATGTTAGGAGTTCAATTTTTCAATATTGTATGAGTTCAATTTTTATATTCTACGAGTTCATTTTTATCTATGATAAGTTCAATTTTTATGTGCTTTGAGTTCATTTTTAAAATAATTCGATTTTTGCAAAACTAAAAAAATAAAAAAAATAAAAAAAAATAAAAAAATGAAAAAATGAAAAAATTTGAAAAAAAACTTTAAAAACGATAAATATGATAGTTCAATTTTTGTATACTACGAGTTCATTTTTATACACTAGAAGTTCAATTTTTTATGTTAGGTGTTCAATTTTCAATATTGTGTGAGTTCAATTTTTATATTCTACGAGTTCATTTTTTATCTATGATAAGTTCAATTTTTATGTGCTTTGACTTCATTTTTAAAATAATTCGATTTTCACAAAACTAAAAAAATAGCAAAAAAAATACAAAAAATAAAAAAATACAAAAAAATACAAAAAATAAAAAAATAAAAAAAAATTGATTTTTTTTGAAAAAGGCTTTAAAAATGTTAAATATGACGATTTAATTTTTATATACTACGAGTTCATTTTTATACATTAGAAGTTCAATTTTTTTTATGTTAGGAGTTCAATTTTCAATATTGTATGAGTTCAATTTTATATTCTACGAGTTCATTTTTTATCTATGATAAGTTCAATTTTTATGTGCTTTGAGTTCATTTTTAAAATAATTCGATTTTCGCAAAACTAAAAAATAGCAAAAAAAAAATAAAAAATAAAAAAAATAAAATAATAATAAAAATAAATTTTTTGAAAAAAGGCTTTAAAAACGTTAAATATGACAGTTCAATTTTTATATACTACGAGTTCATTTTTATACACTAGAAGTTCAATTTTTTTATATTAGGAGTTCAATTTTCAATATTGTATGAGTTCAATTTTTATATTCTACGAGTTCATTTTTTATCTATGATAAGTTCAATTTTTATGTGCTTTGAGTTCATTTTTAAAATAATTCGATTTTCTCAAAACTCAAAAAAAATTAAAAAAATTAAAAAAATTAAAAAAATTAAAAAAATTAAAAAAATTAAAAAAATTAAAAAAATTAAAAAAATTAAAAAAATTAAAAAAATTAAAAAAATTAAAAAAATTAAAAATTTAAAAAATTAAAAAATTTAAAAAAAAAATGAAAAAAATGAAAAAAAAAAATTTGAAAAAATCTTGACCATTGAATACATAATAGAGGGGTAAATCCAATGGTTGAGATTAGTCCTTATTTTAAGCCTTGGATGTTACCACAAGGGTGGTCCTCACTTGAACCATGCCCTATATATATATATATATATATATATATATATATATATATATATATATTGGTTCAACATTTGCTGGATCTGATCAAATGTTTGACAAGAAGTTTTTTAGACTACTTAAGAGTAACACACTTTGGTTAGGAGATGAGGTAAGTATCTGAGCAAATGATATCTATGCATTTGTTCAATTTCCTTGTTGTCAATTTAATTGTTGACATTTTATGTCTTTTTGTAGCATTTATGTGAGGCTTTGCATTATTTGAGGAAAATTATTCATGATCATCCTGATGACTTCAAGAATGTGATTATTATCACTAGTACAAAATTTACTATGGAGAGCGAAATTATTATGGCATTTGTAAAAAGCGCAATAAATTATCAAATTTCGATGGCGCTTTTACAAAAAAGCGCTATAAAATATTTAAAAATAAAATAAAATAATTAACTTATTTAATAAAGTGCTTTTAACAAAAAGCGCCATAAAAACAAAATGCCGGATGGCGCTAGGTATCAAAAGAGCCATAACATCTTGCAAATTAGAACACACAAATCATCGACTCGCGTTTCCCCTCTCTCATTCTCATTTCCCCCTCTTCCCTCATTAAGGTTTCTGAACTAATCCCTCCCCCTCTCTCTCCCAAGCAATTTCTAGTTTTGAGCTTGTTGTTTTCGGTGGAGGAGGGGAGGGTGGTCACAGTCGAGGAAGGAGGGATTCTGGTGCTAGTGGAGCTGCTGGAGGCCCATGAAAAGTTGGAACGACAGAGTCGAGAGATAGAATTCTGCCAGCATATCTTCTCTGCCTCGTCAAAGTATACAAATTCGTCTCTAGAATTGATCGGTTTGAACTTGTCCTTCTCAATTCAATTTTGTTTCTAATGTCTCTATGTCAACCGTGGTTCTTATTTCTCAATTGAGAAGGATCCAACTTTTCATTGTTTTTGTTCCGTTGGCGCCTAAATAGGTTTTCAGACTTTATATGCGATTAGCAATGAAATCTGGTGTTTAATTAGTTTTCATACTTTGCCTCCAAGGTGTTCGATAAATTATCCCAATTAGATTAGTAAGCTTTGTTATCTTAGAGATAATTTGCAATGAGTAGTTGGTTTTCAAGTCAAAGTAGTTTTAATGAACTCTTATTTTTGTTTGATTTTCATATTCCTACCTCCTTGGCACCTGTTGATGATGTGGAGCGCTACACTCAACTTTCTAGTCATCCTCTTCATAAAACTAGTAAGCCAGGCATTCTTTCTATTGATATTCATCACTCTAAGCTATTGGATATGGAACTAATATTGTTGCTCATCTGATATAGTATTTTGATGTAGTATTTAAGATGTTATGTTGGCAATATGGTCTTTTAAAATTGGGAGGTTCAGTGGGTTTTTCCTTTCAAAAACTCATATAATCTCTAATTTAAACTGGTATGATTGTAGGACATTATTGCAACTGGAGGCACTAATACAAATGATGTGGTCTTTGACCATTCATCCTCAGAGATAATATCTACACTTAGTGGTCATTCTAAGAAGTTAAGAGTCTAGTACTTATAATCCCTATTTTCAAATCTTATTGATGCTTATATCACAACAAAACTAGATGATGATAGTTAGACCTCTTATGAGTTTGTGTCTGTTCATCTGTAGGTTACAAGTGTGAAGATTGTACCACAAGATGATCTATTTGTGATAACAGGCTCAACAGACATGATATTTTTCTAATGTAACCCACATTGAGTTCATGGGTTCATGGGTTTTGTGGCGCTTTTGCTGAAATAGGTTCATGGGTTTGATTATTCTAATGTAACCCACATTGATTTCTTGGAGAATTACAGGTATGAGGCATCTGAGGTTGGAGTTCAGCCATTGAAGGTTCAGCTTACCCTCATCCAAGGAGCTGATTCCAAAGGCGTTGGTAACTCTCTTCCTCCACAAACCTTTTGCTTTCTGTTCTGGATGTAAAAAAGTGTGCTCTCTTCCAATTCTTTGGTTCTTCCTTGGCTACTTGTTTACGTTTCTGTTTAATGTTTGAGATTTCTATACTTTCTAAATGTGAATCTTTTGTTAAGTGGTGAGTTTGATTGATTTAAGAGTGTGTAGTAGCACAAGTGTTTAAGCAGATTAGCTTCTAAGGTTTAATAGGGTTTTAAATGTTACTTTCTTGAAGCTACACTTTTTTTTGGTGGAATTTCTTGAAGCTATACTAACAGCAATTGAGGTAATGATACTTTTTTTTTAAATGTCTACTGTATTCTGATTAGTGATACTTCACTTCTGCTACTTGTAGTTTGCTTGGATGGAACCCTGCCTGGTTATCATTTTCACCCTGGATCTGGTTCAGGAGCGAGTAGTTGGGTTATTCAATTGGAGGTTTGTCAAATTGCTCTACTCCAGTATGTGGAAAAGAACTCTCTAAATCATATAAATGTTCTTCTTGGTATTATTTAGTGTCCAAAGTGTTAAATTTGTGCAATTTAGTTGTTAATTGGTGGCAGTGAGGAGGATGGTGCTATAACATAGAAAGTAGCTTATAAAGTTGCTTTTAGTTCATAGAAAGTAGCTTCTGAAGTTGCTTTTAATCCTTACCCTAATAATACTTTTGAGCTATTATTTTCAGGCTAATAAAATGTATTTTAGAGGGAAAATTAATCAGTGCACTAAATTTGGAGGAGATACATGTAGATTTGACATTTTTTTATTAGGTAAGAATTAGGAGGCTCTCCACTTAGGGAGGGCGTCCTAGAGCATCCTGACGGATGAGAACATTAAGTTTTAGATGATTCTTGATAGCGCATGTAGGAAGGCTGTGGCTCAGTCTAGCAAGTTTATCAGCCACATTATTGCATTCCCTAGGCACATGGGAGATTCGAACCGATTGGAAATCAAGGAGGGCAATAAGGATATCAGTCATGATGATTTCTATTTCCCACGGGCAGTTCTTTTCTCCTTGAGCTGCTCTGATTACTTGTATATTATCACCTTCAATTTCAATGTTTTTATGTCGTCCTTGTTTTGCTAGCCGTATGTCGTCTCTCATTGCTAGGGCCTCTGCTTTGATTACAGATATTCTTCCATAATTTCTTGTTGTTAAGTTTACAACATTTTCATTGTGATCTCTTAAAATTGATCCTCCTGTAGCTTGTCCATTTCCTAGTTTTGATCCATCAAAGTTACATTTTACTACATCCCGTGGTGGTTTTTTCCATTTCTGATTGTGTTTCTTTTGGTTTTTCCTTCTTTTCCCGTTTATAATCATTGTTTCTTCATCTTCATTCCAGCGTTTTGATCTTTCTCATTGACCTCGTTGAGTCTTGATGTATTGGGGTAGGTCTTGTATGTAATCATCAGGTGTTTGTTGAAAGACTAATTTATTTCTTTGGTGCCAGATACACCACTAAGAAATCGCAAGATCAGAAAACCCAGTCTTTCCTAGCTTGCCGAACAAGTCATATAATATTTTTTTTGGTGTTTTATTTTGTGGATCGTAGTTACATAGTGTTTGTTCTATGATCGAATTTACCTTTTTTATTGTTTTTAGTGTATGCGGGCATGTGGTGAGCAAATGGGGTGTATCTTCTATTGTGTTAAAACACATTATGCATCCTCCACGTGTTGCGACACCTTTTTCCTTTAGTCTTTCTTTAGTTGGTAACCCATTATTACTAATTTTCCATACGAAGTTTTTGACTTTTGGAAGTATGTCTAGTTTCCAAATCCAACTTGTCTCACTTGGTTCTTGATTTGCCATTTGTGAAACTAAAGCTATGGCTGAGTGTGTTGAGAACCATCCACTTTTTCTTGGTGCCCAATAGAGTCGATCTGTGATATCATTATCCAGAATTGGGATTGCTTTGATTATATCAACTTGTTGTGATGGCACGATTTGTTCTAGTTCAGTGAGATTCCATTGTCGATTTTCTGTGATGAGTTCTGATATTGTTAGAAAAGTTGGAGGCTTTGATTTTGATGGTCCAAACGTCTGTCACGTGAACGACCTCAAGTCTTTGAAAAGAGTCGCCAACGTCAGTGAGGTCGTTGACGTGTGTTGAAGGCAGATCTCGGAGATCTTGAAGACGCGTGAGATCTTGGCAGTTTGGATACTATATTTTTGTTTTAGGAAAGATCTCATGTATATTGTATTGTAATCCGATTATTGCCTTTGTCCTAAGCCGATTTTATTGTAATCCTTTTATATGCGTAGGATGATTTTGTAAAGATAATAGAAATAATATCTTGCCATAACCGAATTGGAAGATATTATTCTCTCTTATCTGACCTAGTTTGTGTGTATTTAATCTAAGGTTTTAGGTTAGATAGAACACGAACTCATACTTCATTTTGTGCTAAGAAAGAAACGAGAGTTCGAGAGAAAGACGTAGGCTTTTGTTAGATTGAGTGCGGGTTGTAATTACTCTGTTCACAACGAGTTCTAGAGTGCTTGGGAAGTAGGTCTAGATCCAAGGTGTTCGTGTAATTAATCCAAAAGATCAATAAAACAAGTTACGACTTTTAATCCTTCCAAGCGAGAACTTGGAAGCGATTGGTTTTTACACTTGGTTGATTGAGTTGATCAAACAAGTGTTTCCACTATAAAAAACTTCGTGTTCAAGTAAGTCTTTCTTGTAGTTCATTTCCGCTGCATTTACTTAAGAGTTTGACGACTTAGTTGAGGTCGACAACCTAGACGTACTAATGATCCTACAATTGGTATCAGAGCTTTGGCTCTAGATTTGTTTTAGTACTCATAATTTACAGGAAAGATGACTTCAACAAACACTACGATCAATGATTCATTCCGGAAGCCACCAGTGCTCAAGGCTGGTGAGTACGATTGGTGGGTCGAGCAAATGGAGACTCATATCTGCTCACTTGATGGACAACTCTGGAAGGTCATAGAGATGGGTCCTGAAACCTTTCTCATTGCTGATGGAAAGTAAGAAAAGAAGAAAGAGGAGTATAATGATGCTGATTACAAGAAGTTAGAGAAGAATGCTCGTGCTAAGAAGGTTCTTCACCATGCTCTAACTCTTGGAGACTTGAAGAAGGTTGTCCAATACAAGACAGCTAAGCAAATCTGGGATGCTCTCAAAAGGCTCCACCAAGGAAATGATGATGTGAAGAAGGATCGCATCATTGCTCTAGAAAGGGAGTATGAAGGAGTAAGTCAAGAAAAGAATGCATCCTTGGGTGACTATCACTCGAGATTTCAAACTGTGGTTAGTCAACTTGAGTCTCTTGGTGAAAAACTTCCTCAATGGAAGCAGGTTAACAAGTTGATCCAAGGACTCAATGCAAAATGGAATGAAGCTGCTGCTGCGATGTTAACCAACAGTGAGACTAAAACACTCACCTTGGAGGATGTCATAGGAAAGTTGACTATGTATGGAGGAATAAAGCAAAGGCGAGATGATCGCCTTGAAACTGACAATGTTAAGAACATTGCCTTGAAAGTTGAAAGAGCCTTCGATCTTGCACAAGGTGATGATGATCAAGTTGACAGTGAAGAAGAAGTTGCATTCATTTCAAGAGCCATGAAAAGGCTTTGGAATCGCAACAGTAAAACTCCATCTAAAGGAATTGAATCTGTTAGAGACATGAAGAACGTCATATGCTATCATTGTTCGAGAAAAAGACACTTTGCAAGAAATTGTGTCAGGAGGAAGTCGGAAGGTGACAAGAATGCTCTGGTAGCTACTTAGGACGATTCCGATGTTGAAGATGAGGCAAGTTAACAAGAAGACGTGTGTCTCATGGCTATAGATGCTCCAACAGAGGTATATGATTTTGAACTTTCGTCTATTTTGTCCAATAAAACTAAAAAACAGTTGCATGCTATCATTGAGAAGTTGGGAACTCAGGTTACTCAACTCAGTGAGAAACTTGAAGAAAAAGAAGATAATATCTCTAACTTAATGGATGATAATCATGGTTGGTCTCTCAAATGTGCTAGGTTAAAGAAAAAGTCTTTGATTTATGAGTCTATTGCTTGCAAAACCTGTGATAATCTTAAATCTGAAGTGGATGACTTAGAACAGAAAGTCACAAACCTTGAAGGAGAAAATGTCATGCTTAAACTTGATAATGCTAAGTTAGTCAATGACCTTGAAAAAGAAAAGAAAAGTAATGAGTCTAATAAAAAGAAATGGATAGAGGAGTTTGTAGCTAAGAAAACTGCTGAAGAGTATGCAAAAACCTTTGTAACTTCAAGACCTGGACTTGGATATTCCTATGTGCCTAAAGACTTGAAAACCTTGTGTCCACCTGAGCCTAAAGGTAAAACACCTATGTGCGACAACAAAGCAAGTTGTTCTACATTAGATATGGGGAACCCAGGCAAAGGTAAACGACCTTGGTTTTTAGGCCAGAAAGCACACAAAATTTGGATGAAACAAGTTGAGAACTTGAAACCATAAAAATTGATTTTCATGCTCGTATCAATAACAAACCAATCTATCCTGGGTATAGCAAGTATGTCGGTCTTAAATCTCATAAAACTTGCTGGTATTGTGGAAAAGAAGGTCATCTTCAACATGAATGCAAGAAAAAGATAAAGGATAACAGATCTTATGGATTTTGGGAAGCTCATGAACGTGAGCCAACCATAGATCCCGAGAGAGTTTATAATGAAAGATGTTCTGCAAATCATCACGTTGCCCAACCCAGAAGAGTTGTTAAACAACTCTAGGTTCGTAAAAACTGACTTTTACCTTGCAGAATGAAGTGAGAGAAAGCGGTCCCTGGTTCTTCGACGGTGCATGTTCAACCCATATGACGGGAAGCTTTGAGTCATTTATTTCACTTCATCAACAAGAAGGTAGCAACATCACCTTCGGTAACAACAGTAAGGGTCGAGTATTGGGTATTGGAAAGGTAAGAATTTCTAAGAACTTTTGTGTTAACAATGTAAGCTATGTCAAGGGTCTTAGATATAATTTGTTAAGTGTTTCTCAACTTTGTGCTAACAATCTCTATCAAGTTGCCTTTGACTCTCTTGGATGTCAAGTTATTGATGTTAGTTCAGGTAAGACTCTTCTGAAGGGAACCTGTGAAAACAATCTTTATAAAGTTGTTCCCTGGCTCTTACTTGAGGAAAAGTTGTGTTTTCAAGTGGTCGAAGACGTTGCCAATCTCTGGCATAACAGATTTGGTCATGCAAGTCTACAACTTATCCATAAACTTCACAATCAGGAACTGGTACGTGGATTACCTAAGATCGATCCAACCAAACATGAAGTATGTGAAGCTTGTGTGAAAGGAAAACAAGTCAGATCCTCTTTTCAATCGAAAAGAGAGGTAAGTACTTCTAATCCTTTGGAGTTAATTCATATGGATCTTTGTGGACCAATGCGTGTGAGAAGTCGAGGAGGTAATAGATATTTTTATGTCATTGTTGATGACTTTTCACGTTATACTTGGGTATTTTTCTTGTCTTCTAAAGACCAGGTATTTGAAGAATTCAGTACATGGGTTAAGCTTATAGAGAAGGTGCTTGATGTACCTTTGATCTCTATTCGATCTGATCATGACACTAAATTTGAAAATGCTCAGTTCTTGGATTTCTACAAAGAAAACGGTGTAGGACATAACTTTTCAGCCCCAAGAACCCCTCAACAGAACGGAGTTGTTGAGAGAAAGAATCGGACTTTGGAGGACATGTTAAGAACGTTGCTAATCTCGAGTGGACTACCAAGGAATTTCTGGGGAGAAGCTATCAATGTCGCATGTTATGTACTAAACAGAGCTATGGTGCGACCTAGATGTGATCAAGCCAACCTGAACCCACCTTCCCGGCCTGCCTCGACTCGGCGTTCTGACCAGTGGGCCAGCCTCCAGCCAGCCTCCACGTCGGCGATTTGACTGGTGGCGCTCGATCATAAGCCATGGGCTGCAGCCCATGCACCCCAACCTGTAGGAGGATTCACCCCTTTTATCCTGCAGGATGTTGGAGGGGGGATTTGATCCCCTGACCTCCCTTTATCAAGGTGGGATTACCACACTTGATAACCAACTCCACTAACGAGAATTGAACGAAGCAAAAACAAGAACTTTGAATTGAAAATGCAAGGAAAGAGAGCAACAATTTCGTCCAAGTCTAAGAGAAGGAGGAGGAGAAGGCCGGCCATATAACCTAATACAAAGCCTCACAAAATCAGACCCCTCACTTAAGGAAATTACATAAATTAACCCGAAAATCCGAAAACATAATATTTGTCCTTAACCGTAGAATTGTCACTTAGAACCATGAAGCAAGATAAGACTCCAACCACCTTCAATGCACTCTTTCGGAAAGCTACACCCCATGAGCTCCTCTTGTACTTGACATAGAATGGCCTTAGCTCGGGATCGTGTAATATGACCTAGATAAGGTGGTGTAGTTCCTTGAGCTTTAGCACCATCAAGTCCGGAATCCGCCTTGTGGCCAGGCGCGCCAACCCTAGGCAAGGGCGCGCCATCATCCCCTCGCAAGGGCGCACCGAGTGGCTGCAAGGGTGCGCCACCACCCCTTCGCAAGGGCTCAGCATCCAAGCTTGTACTTTGGGTAGGCGCGTCTAGAGCAGGTCGTGGTTCCTCCAAGTGTTCTGTCGTGTGCTCCATTGTTGGCTCGGATGTCGATGGAATCACATCATCCTCTTCCCCTTGAAAAGGGTTCGTCCTCGAACCTAGATCCTGCTCAAACTCAACATCATCGTTAGAAAAATAAGGAACAAGATTGGATACGTTAAATACCTCATGGACGCCATAATTCGAAGGAAGCTCAAGCTTGTAAGCATTGTCGTTGATGCGCTCTAACACTTGGAATGGCCCATCTCCACGTGCCTTAAGCTTAGAATTTCGAAGGGTAGGAAACCTCTCCTTCCTCAAATGAACCCAAACAAGGTCGCCGGGTTCAAAAATCAGCTCCTTGCGCCCTTTATCAGCTTGGCGCTTGTATTGCAAAGTTCGCCTTTCCAATTGAAGGTGAGTATCCTCATGAAGCTGCTTAATATACTCAGCCCGGTCCCGTCCTTCACGACTCTCTCGATCGGACATAGCATAAGGCGCTAGATCAAGTGGTGTAGCGGGATTGCGCCCATACACCACCTCAAAAGGCGTCTTCATTGTAGCGGAATGAACGGACCTATTATAAGCAAACTCAATGAAAGGAAGACACTCTTCCCACCTGTGCAAGTTAGTTTCAAAATAGAACGCAACAAGGCACCAAGGGTACGATTACCGACCTCGGTTTGCCCATCCGTTTGCGGGTGGCAAGTAGTAGAGAATAAGAGCTTGGTTCCTAGCTTGGACCAAAGCGTCTTCCAAAAGAAACTTAGAAATTTAACATCACGGTCAGAAACAATAGATTTATGGACCCCATGCAACCGAACCACTAGGCACAAGGAATAGGCAAAGGAGTATACAAACCGTGAGGGTGCACTTTAGACTTTGCACGCACACATATAGCACATGAAGCACAAAAGTTCTCTACCGACCTAAGCATGTGAGGCCAATAGAAATGATCCCTAAGCATATGCAAAGTTTTCATAAAACCAAAATGTCCCATGAGGCCGCCTCCATGGGCCTCTTGGACAAGCAATTGCCTAACCGAACCACTAGGCACACACAAGCGAGTTCCCTTAAAAAGAAAACCCTCATGCAAATAAAATTGATCCCAACTCCCCCCTTCAAACAAGCATGAAAAATGTCACTAAACTCAGCATCATGAGCATACAACTCCTTCATGAAAGAAAATCCAAGTAATCGAGCATCTAGTAAGGATAAGAGAGCGTACCTCCGGGACAACGCTTCGACGACGACGTTGTCCTTGCCTTTCTTATGCTTGATGACATAGGGAAAGGATTCAATGAACTCAACCCATTTGGCATGCCTCCGATTTAGTTTTTCTTGCCCTCTCAAGTACTTCAACGCCTTGTGATCGGAATGGATAACAAACTCCCGAGGCAAGAGATAGTGCTCCCACGCCCGTAGCACTCGAACAAGAGCAAGTAGCTCTTTGTCGTACGTGGGGTACTTGAGCTCGGCACCTCCAAGCTTCTCACTATAATAGGCTATAGGCCGTCCCTCTTGCATAAGTACACCACCGAGCCCGATTCCCGATGCATCACACTCGATCTCAAACATCTTGCCAAAATCGGGAAGAGCCAACAACGGCGCTTGTGTCAACTTAGCTTTAAGGGCTGCAAAGGCCTCTTCTTGCGCCTCTTCCCACATAAATGGAACATTCTTCTTGGTAAGGAAGGATAAAGGCGCAGCCAAGGTACTAAAATCACGAACAAACCGGCGGTAGAAACCGGCTAGTCCAAGGAAGCTCCGGACTTGTGTCATAGTTGTCGGTGTTGGCCATTCTTGAATCGCCTTCACCTTCTCTGCATCCACTTGTAATCCGTTCCTACTCACAACAAAACCAAGAAATACCACGTAATCCGAGCAAAAGTGGCACTTCTTGAAGTTAGTAAATAGGCGCTCCCTTTTCAAAACTTCAAGCACTTGCCTAAGGTGCTCGACATGGGATAATAAATCGTGGCTATAAATTAAAATATCATCAAAGTATACAACCACAAACTTACCAATAAAAGGTCGGAGGAAGTGGTTCATCAAGCGCATGAAAGTGCTCGGAGCGTTGGTTAATCCGAAGGGCATAACCAACCACTCGTAAAGGCCTTGCTTGGTTTTGAACGCCGTCTTCCATTCATCTCCCTCCTTCATTCTTATTTGATGGTATCCGCTCTTAAGATCGATTTTGGAGAAGAGACTCGCCCCATGAAGCTCGTCAAGCATGTCCTCGAGCCTTGGAATCGGATGGCGATACTTGATAGTAATGTTGTTGATCGCTCGACAATCAACGCACATCCTCCATGTGTCGTCCTTCTTAGGCCCAAGAATGACGGGCACGGCACACGGGCTAAGGCCCTCACGCATATAGCCCTTATCAAGGAGCTCTTGAACTTGCCGTTGAAGCTCTTTAGTTTCCTCCGGATTGGCTCGATAGGCTGGACGGTTCGGTAGAGTGGCACCGGGGACAAAGTCGATTTGATGCTCGATTCCTCTAAGCGGTGGTAGCCCCGTTGGCACCTCTTCTTGGAAAAGCTCCTCAAAGTCCTGCAAAAGATTAGAAATAGAAGGAGGAAGATCAAATAATTCTTGGGAAGATAAATAAGATTCTTGAAAAACAAGCAAAAGACAAACGCCACTTCCCTTGAATGTATGAAGTATTTCCTTCGGTTTGGCCAAAAGTAAGGGTGTAGAAGGGCCGCCTAAAGCTAGCTTCTTGTCCTTCTTTCCCTCTCGAAGCGCATGCTTCTTTCTTTGCTTCTTCACTGCGTGATCCAACATAATTTCATGGGGAGTCATCGGGTGCAACGTCACCTTCTTCCCCTCCATTTGAAAGTGATACTCGTTGGAGATGCCATCATGAATAGCTCCCTTGTCATATTGCCAAGGGCGCCCCAAAAGGAGATGACAAGCGGTCATCGGCACCACATCACACTCCACCTCATCCTTGTAAGGCCCTATAGAAAAGTAAATACGAGCCCTTTCCTTGACTTGGATCGGGGCGTTAGAATTCAACCAACATAAAGGATAAGGTAAAGGATGGCAAGTAGTTTTCAAAGAAAAACGATCCACCACTTCTTGGCTAATAATATTACAACAAGATTCGCTATCGATAATCACACTACATACCTTATCCATGATTTTGCATCGAGTGTGAAAGATAACTTCCCGTTGACTAGGTGTGGTGGTGTTCTCCGTCATGAAAAGCGTCCGTTGGACCACGAAGCACTCTCCCTCCTCGGCGGTGACATGGAGGCCGTCTTCCTCAACCTCGGGGCTCTCTTCTTCCTCTTCCACAACCCCTTCTTCCTCTTCCACACCCCTTCGTTCGTTGGAGACGCCATCATGAATAGCTCCCTTGTCATATTGCCAAGGGCGCCCCAAAAGGAGATGACAAGCGGTCATCGGCACCACATCACACTCCACCTCATCCTTGTAAGGCCCTATAGAAAAGTAAATACGATCCCTTTCCTTGACTTGGATCGGGGCGTTAGAATTCAACCAACATAAAGGATAAGGTAAAGGATGGCAAGTAGTTTTCAAAGAAAAGCGATCCACCACTTCTTGGCTAATAATATTACAACAAGATCCGCTATCGATAATCACACTACATACCTTATCCATGATTTTGCATCGAGTGTGAAAGATAACTTCCCGTTGACTAGGTGTGGTGGTGTTCTCCGTCATGAAAAGCGTTTGTTGGACCACGAAGCACTCTCCCTCCTCGGCGGTGACATGGAGGCCGTCTTCCTCAACCTCGGGGCTCTCTTCTTCCTCTTCCACATCCCCTTCTTCCTCATACTCGTACTCTCCTTGGGAGTTAAGGAGAACCTTCCGTTCGTTGGGACAATCCCGAGCATAGTGCCCCTGGCCAAGGCACTTAAAATACTTCACATCGCTCGCCCGTCCTCCTCCTTCTTGACGAGGACGTGGAGGGAAATCTTTCTTCGGTTGAGGAATCGTGTCCTTCCTTATTTCCGGCTTTCTAAACTGAGTTGGTGGTGCCCTAGGAGCCGTAGATGAAGGCTGCCACGCCCGAGAAGTGGTTGAACTTGAACGTCGTTGAGCAAGGTGCTTGTAGATATGGTTGGTGTAATGAAACACTTGCTCAATATCGGTACCCCTACTAAAGTGCTGCATACTCACAACATTTTTTAGTTCCAAATTTAACCCATTGACAAATTTAGAGATAACATACCCGTCGGGAAATTGTACTCGGGAATGAAAAATGAGCATATGCAGCTCGTTGTAAAACTCATCGGGAGTCCGGTTTCCTTGACGCACTTGCTCCAACTTGGCATGGATGCGCTTTATATAATCTTGAGGCACAAACCGCTCCTCTAAGGCCTCTCTTAGATCTTGCCATGTGTTAAGTTGAGGCATCCGACGTGCTCTCCTCAAGGCCTTGTCCTCAAGCCACCATTGGTAAGCAAAGTCGGTGAAGTGTATGGCTGCCATGGCCACTCTCCTAGCATCATCGTAGCCATAAAAATCAAAAATGGACTCCACCTTGGCAAGCCAATCAAGGCATGCATCGGCGTCGGAAGTTCCCGAAAATGTCGGCACGTTCAGCTTGATGCCGTGATGGGGATCCCGGGGCCGCTCCTCATGATGCACCGGCACGCCTTGCCAAGGCTGCCCGGCGCCAACATTGGCCGGCCCTCTAGGAGGTTGGCCACGTCTTGGTAAATGCAAAACTGGGGGAAGTTGATTGGTCATTGCAGCATTGGCCTCTTGAAAGTTCGGCGCTCCATATCCTTAAACGTTAGTAGAACTAATGGGAATATTATTAGGAAATGTAGCGAATGAAGGTCTTACCCCGGAATTGGTCACAAAGTGTGGATTGTGGAAGCTCGTAGGAGGAACGTAAGGAGGCATAACCCCCATAGAAGTACTCACACCGATGGATGCTTGCGCCTCCGTGTTTGGCACATAAGACGTAGAGGCCTCTTCGTGCAACGACTCCACTTGGTTAGCGCTTTGTAAAACACTTGGTAGAGTCCCCGTTAGAGGCAAGCGTGCTCTATCATCTCGGCCTTGCACTTGACTCTCCAAATCAGCCATCCGATTAGTGATACGAGTCTCCATAGCTTCCATAGATTGTTGCAAGGATTGCAACATGGCAGCCATCGAACTAGTGTACATCTCTTCATCCTGTTCCTTATCCTTCTCATCACCTACACTTGTCATCTTAAAAACACGGCAAAGATCAAGGTATAGACTGCACTTGAATTAACCACCAAGACTTGCCCGAGATGAAAATCCGACAAGTTGCAAGTAGGTAAAAACAAAAAAGGGCAACAAAGACAAGATTCACCACACACTTGCTTAGGAAAACAATGCTAGGAAGCTACTAAACCACCAAGGCAAAACATCAAGTATAAGGAATGAATTTTTTTTATATACTCGAGTAGGCCTTTGTTAGGCACTACTAGATGACTACTCTTTCCGTGCCCGGCCCCTTATTAGCTTTACGCCGTTGGACAAGGTTTTTCTAGTCTTAATCTTTCTTTTTGTGCCCGGCCCCTTATTAGCTTTACGCCGCCGGACAAGGTTTTTCTGATTTTTCAACAAAGAATTTCTAGACACTTAAACAACAACACAAGATGCCCCGTCTTGGTGTCGTTCCCGTATCCTAGCACCGAATCGTTCACAAGCATGTAATGAACACTAAAACAAGGCTGGTTTTGGCCTCAATCCCACGTTTTTCACTCAACAAAATCAGCAAAGGATCAATCAATTCATGCACTAAAGTAAGGCATTAATCAAGAAACAAAAGCAACCTTTCGACTACCAAATTATGAAAGCCTTTGGTGTTCTATTTGGACGTTTTTTGAGCAGTTTTTCCAGCCATGGCTGAACACCAAACTCGTCCAAGACAACAACAATTTTCAAAGCACAAAACGACCTCAACAACACAACACAAGGCCGCACACAACAACAACAAGGCAACCACAAAGGAGTTCGAACCAAAAACTTGCAGCAAGTGGAAATTCAAGGTCGGAACAAGATTTAGACGGCGATACCTTCGCGTGGCTCTGATACCACTTGATGGCCGGATCGATGGAGATGGAGTTGATGCAAAGGAATCGCCAAGAGAACTCGATAACTCCTTGCTTGGATGATGGTTCGAAATGGAGAGAACAAGGGATATGGATGCTCGGAATCTTGGATATGACTCACCAAGATCTCAAGCAAACTAGGATGCACGAATTGTCGGATATTACTCACCAACAAACGAACAACGAGAATTGAACGAAGCAAAAACAAGAACTTTGAATTGAAAATGCAAGGAAAGAGAGCAACAATTTCGTCCAAGTCTAAGAGAAGGAGAAGGCCGACCATATAACCTAATACAAAGCCTCACAAAATCAGACCCCTCACTTAAGGAAATTACATAAATTAACCCGAAAACCCGAAAACATAATATTTGTCCTTAACCGTAGAATTGTCACTTAGAACCATGAAACAAGATAAGACTCCAAACATCTTCAATGCACTCTTTCGGAAAGCTACACCCCATGAGCTCCTCTTGTACTTGACATAGAATGGCCTTAGCTCGGGATCGCGTAATACGACCTAGATAAGGTGGTGTAGTTCCTTGAGCTTTGGCACCATCAAGTCCGGAATCCGCCTTGTGGCCAGGCGCGCCAACCCCAGGAAAGGGCGCGCCATCATCCCCTCGCAAGGGCGCACCGAGTGGCTGCAAGGGCGCGCCACCACCCCTTCGCAAGGGCTCAGCATCCAAGCTTGTAGGCGCGCTTTGGGTAGGCGCGTCTAGAGCAGGCCATGGCTCCTCCAAGTGTTTTGCCGTGTGCTCCATTGTTGACTCGGATGTCGATGGAATCACATCAGACCCCTTCTTGGGAAAACACCATATGAGCTTTTAAGAGGAAGAAAACCCAATGTTGCTCACATGCGTACGTTTGGTTGTAAGTGTTTTGTACATAATAATGGCAAAGATAATCTTGGCAAGATGGATGCTAGGAGTGATGAAGGAACCTTCGTAGGCTATTCTCAGCATAGCAAGGCCTACAAAGTGTTTAACAAAAGAACTAAGAAAGTTGAAGAGAGTGCTCATGTTGTGTTTGATGATACCATGGGAGGCAGCTCTATTGTTGATGAAGAGGAAGGAGATCTAGGTTTTCATCTGTGTGAGGAATCAGAAGTTAGCATTGAGAGAATTGATCAAGCTCAACAGGTTGTTAACCCGGCTCAGGTGGACGACGTAGATGATCTTGACATGCCTGCTCTAGAAGATACTGCCAATGTTGAAGAATTTGACAATGATGAGTCTGATCCAAGTGAAGAAGCTGCAGAGGCTGGAAATTCTAACGCTGATCAAGGTCACAACAACGGGGTAGTTGACCTCACTCAACTTTAGTTAAACTATCAGCAAAAAGATGCTCATCCAGTGACCAACATCATCTCAGATTACTCCAAAGGTGTTTAGACACGTTCTTCACTTCAGAATTTCTGTGCATTCAACGCTTTTCTCTCTGTCCTGGAACCCAAAAATGTAGATCAAGCTCTAAAGGATTCAGATTGGGTGTGTGCTATGCAAGAAGAACTTCATCAATTTGAGAGAAAAAAGGTTTGGCACCTAGTTGCAAGACCCAAAGATAGAACTGTGATTGGAACACGTTGGGTATTCAGAAATAAGCTTGATAATTCTGGAAACGTTGTGAGAAACAAAGCAAGACTTGTGGTTAAGGGATATAACCAACAAGAAGGGATAGACTATGATGAGACTTTCGCTCCTGTAGCACGTCTTGAGGCAATTCGTCTCTTGATAGCTTATTCAGCTCATCATGGTTTCAAACTTCAACAAATGAATGTTAAAACAGCCTTTCTGAATGGATTTCTTAAGGAAGAAGTGTTCGTAGAGAAAACCCCAAGCTTTGAAGACGTCACTCACCCAGATCATGTTTTTAAACTCGACAAAGCTCTTTATGGCTTGAAGCAAGCGCCTCGAGCTTGGAATGACAGACTTTCTCAGTTCTTGCTCCAACATGGATATGTTCGAGGACAGGTGGATAAGACACTCTTTCTTCTCAAAGAAGGAAAGCACACTCTGGTTGTGCAGGTCTACGTGGACGACATCATCTTTGGCTCTACTGATGAAAAACTTGTGAAGAGGTTCGCTAACCTCATGGCAAGTGAATTTGAAATGAGTATCGTTGGTGAACTTAAGTTTTTCCTAGGACTTCAGGTTATTCAAGATATTGAAGGAACAAGAGTGCATCAACAAAAGTATCTCAGGGAGTGTGTCAAGAAATTTGGTTTGGACAACTCAAAATCCTTTGACACACCTATCTCCCCCATCACTTCTCTAGGAAAAAATGAAAATGAAAAGCAAGTTGATCAGACTTTGTATCAAGGTATCATAGGTTTCTTACTCTACCTCACAGCAAGCAGACCAAACATTATGTTCAGCGTATGCTTATGTGCCAGATTTCAGTCTGATCCAAGAGAATCACATCTCAAGGCTGTCAAGAGGATTCTGAGGTACCTCAAAGGTTTCGACGACTTGTGCTTATGGTACCCAACCTCATGTGACTTTGGTCTAGTCGGGTACACGGACGCTGATTTTGCTGGGAACAAAGTTGATCGTAAGAGTACTTCACGAATGGCTCAATTTCTTGGACCATGTCTAGTATCATGGGGGTCCAAAAAGCAAAATTCAGTTGCTCTCTCTACTGCAGAAGCTGAGTACATCGCCGCTGCCGCGTGTTGCACCCAACTTCTTTGGCTTAAGCAACAACTTCATGACTTTGGCTTAAAGTATGATGGCATACCTATTCTTTGTGACAACACAAGTGCCATCAACATCTCAAAGAACCCTGTACAACATTCACGAACCAAGCACATAGAGATTCGACATCACTTTCTTCGTGACTGTGTCGAGAAAGGGTTGGTGACCATGGATTTCTGCCGAACAGGTGAACAACATGCTGATATATTCACTAAAGCTCTCAATCGTGAACCCTTCGTACAGTTCCGCATGGAGCTAGGTATGATTTCCCTAAACTAATATATTACCCATCTATTTTCCCTCAATGATTGACTAGATTAGATGATCTTTTATGATTCAAAAGTTTTATGATCTTGAAGTGTTAAATTTGAATGTTTCCATGTTACATACTCATGAACCATGCACATCATTATGTCTTCATTCTTTGCTTCTTGAGTTATGCATCAATTATATGTTGAAACCTCTTTTTGAGCCTAAAAGAGTCAAAACCTGATGTTCCTAACCCTCATTACAAGCTCAAATGACGGTTGACTCTATGGCCTACCTCAGCCTATCATGTTAGAGAGTCTCTATGAGCCTATTTTTGTATGTCTTGATATAAACGGAGACTTATCTACTTGATTGACAAATCCACATAAATTATTTCCCCTGGTTCTCTTTGGCACCCCTATGCAAAACCCCAAAGAACCATGCGCATTCTCTTTTCAATGGATGTTGGCAACTTGAGTGAGGTTAGTGACTGTGTACTATATAAGGAATGTCAGTTATCTGGAAATTTGGCTGGGTAAGTGGTTGACATAGAACAGGTTGAGAACGTCAGTTTCAGAGTAAGACAAGAATCACCTTTCTCCAACGGTATCTTTTCAAAAATCTAGAAATCTTTTTGTCAAAGGAAATTGCCTTTTCAGTTGCATTGATTAAAGATCTTGGGAAGATCCAGTTTCTATCTAATCAACTACAGTTCAAGAATAAATAAGGAGAGGGATTTTGGTTAAAAGGTACGCTCTCTCTCTCTCTCGTGCATTATCTCGTTCTCTTGTTCTTCTCAATTTCTCTGCAATTCCCTTTCTCTCCCAAAAAGCTTCAACCTTTTCATCATCAATGGCGTCAAACCCTAACCCTAACCCCTCATCCCCCATTCGCGGTACTGAATCTCCACGAACCCTAGACCTAAAGCTTGGGAAAGTCGTTGACCCCAAACCCTGGCTCTACTTTTAGCAGCCATTCAAACCGCCAATAAACCCGCCACACCATTGATGCTTGAAGGTCCCGAATCAACACAAAATCAAGAACCGGGTCCATCATCTCCAAATCAAACTGAATCCCTCCCAATTTCTCAAGAAATCCCTCCTACTCAAACCTTACCAGGAGCCCTCGCCCCATCTCCACAAATTTCTCTACCCAATTCTCCAAAACCCACAAAGAATGAGCAAGAGAAAACCGAGACTTTGCTTGGGGTTGAGAGTTCCAAATCTCAAAACATGCAAGGGGAATTCGATTCCGTCCAGGAGGTAGTAAAATCAATTGAGGCTATGGAGTCTCAAGAAAGAGAATCAGAACCAGTCGATGTGGAGAAGACGACCACTGTACACTCGGCGGGAAAAATTTCTCAGGTCGATGACCTTAACCAAGTCGTTGACCCAGTCGACAACCCAGACTCACTTCTCCAGCCTCTAAATTTTGAAGGTCAAGATGACTCAGAACAAGGTACTCCTTGTGATCCCAAGCTCTCTCTACTCAAATCTGTTGCATCCTCTTCTAAGGCAAAATCAAAAGAAGAAATTGCTAGGCAACTGTTTGAGTTTGAAAAATCCGATGAGGATGATGTGGTGATAACTAAGGAATCTAGGAAACCTAAGACTAGGGAGTCTAGTGCTAAGGTTACTAGAAAAAGAGGAAGGGAGGTGTCTCCGATGCCAGTAGGATCCAAAGGTGGAGACTCTGTGGTCTCCAAGAAAACTGTTAAGTCTAAAAAGAGCAAGAAGGCGCCCACTCAGTCAAGTGGACGACTTGCTGCAAGTGGAAAACCTAAGAAGGGCAGTAGAGAAATAAAAGGCAAAGGAAGCAACATGGCTGGATAGGATTTTGTCAAGGAACTTATCATGGACGATGAGTTCAACGAGTCAACTGGTTTACGTGGTGTTTCTGAGTTGTTGTCTGTTCAAGGGTGGACTCATCTGTTTCATGATGAGGAGAGTTTCAATCCGGGGTTGGTGAAAGAGTTCTACAGGTCGTTGACTGTAGAGGACAAAGAGAAGATGACCATGGGTCATTATGAGTTAAATGGTAAGAAGTTCACCTTGTCAAGCATGGAACTACCCACTCTTCTAAAAGTGCCACACAAAGGTTTTGCAAAATACTACAGAGGTACATGGCCTGATGAAGTAGACTCGGCGACGCTATTAAAAGAGGTTACACATGTTGACGACGTTGAAAGTGGTCCCTTTGCCACTAATTCAATGTCTGCTGAGAGGAAAGTTCTCTTTACCTGGGTTATTAGCAACCTGATTCCTAGGGAAAAGAAGAGAAGTACGGCCATGATCCAAGACATTCTTGTCATGGATAAGATTCTTCAAAAGGAACCGGTTAATCTTTCTCGCTTGGTGCTTCTACACATGGAATCTGTGAAGGATAATCCCACACATGCTCTCCCATACTGTTCTATTGTCAAGAAAGTGCTTCTTTATCGTGAGGTTTATGAGGCTGAAAAAGAAGTGGAGCACGTTCGCCTTCTGAACTCTGACATTGTTCACAAGATGGGTTATAAGCTGACTAATGATCAATGGGTGTCAAGGGATGCAGGAAAGGATGTGGTTTCCGATGCTGAAATGGAAGCTGCTGAGTTGGGTATCCATGCTATGGGAAGGGAAGGTGAGCAACTTGGTGCAATTATGAAGCTATTAGTTGAGCTCCAACGTCAAAACCAGGATTTGCTTGAAAAAGTTGGCCAACTCCTGCGTGATCAATCTGCGCTGAAATCTGATGTTCGTGACTTATCTGTTGTGCTCGATGATCTGATTAAGTCAGTGACTTAGCTTGAGTAGCCGACATCCAGTTCCCTTTATTTTCCCTTGCACATCTACTATCTAAAAAACATCTCTTCGGTTTCATCTATGAGTTTTTGTTTTCTCTGTGTTGCATGTTTAAGACTATTTTGTTTTTGTTGCTATGGATTATGTGTGTACATTGGATAATTTTCTATTTACTCTTGGTTGATTATCTCTTTTTGCTTGATTATTTAGATTGATCTTTTTGATGATGCCAAAAGGGGGAAAAGGTTGGGGGTAGATAAAATAATGGGAATTTTTATGCTGAATTACATGTGGGTTATCCAACTTAGGGGGAACTTTTGGCTAACTTGAATATTATTGCATATCATGTTCAAAATTTTGGTATTGCTCTGATTATACAGGATAGAAGAGTTTGTCACCATCAAAAAGGGGGAATTTGTTAGAAAAGTTAAAGGCTTTGATTTTGATGGTTCCAAACGTCTGTCACGTGAACGACCTCAAGTCTTTGAAAAGAGTCGCCAACATCAGTGAGGACGTTGATGTGTGTTGAAGGCAGATTTCGGAGATCTTGAAGACGCGTGAGATCTTGGCAGTTTGGATAGTATATTCTTGTTTTAGGAAAGATCTCATGTATATTGTATTGTAATCCGATTATTGCCTTTGTCCTAAGCCGATTTTATTGTAATCCTTTTATATGATTAGGATGATTTTGTAAAGATAATAGAAATAATATCTTGCCATAACCGAATTGGAAGATATTATTCTCTCTTATCTGACCTAGTTTGTGTGTATTTAATCTAAGGTTTTAGGTTAGATAGAACACGAAATCATACTCCATTTTGTGCTAAAAAAGAAACGAGAGTTCGAGAGAAAGATGTAGGCTTTTGTTAGATTGAGTGCGGGTTGTAATTACTCAGTTCACAACGAGTTCTAGAGTGCTTGGGAAGTAGGCCTAGATCCAGGGTGTTCGTGTAATTAATCCAAAAGATCAATAAAGCAAGCTACGGCTTTTAATCCTTCCAAGCGAGAACTTGGAAGGGAGTGGTTTTTACACTTGGTTGATTGAGTTGATCAAACAAGTGTTTCCACTATAAAAAACTTCGTGTTCAAGTAAGTCTTTCTTGTAGTTCATTTCCGCTGCATTTACTTAAGAGGTTGACGACTTAGTTGAGGTCGACAACCTAGACGTACTAACGATCCTACAGATACTTTCATTTCATTTCTAATAGTAGATGGGTATTTTGCATAGTTCTTTAATGGTTGTTCCATTGCCCAATTGTCTTCCCAGAATTTTATTGAGTGTCCATCACCAATTTGCCATATGAGTCCTTTTTCAAAGTCCATTTTAAGACTAAAGAGCTTTCTCCATTGCCGTGAAGTATTTGACTTTATTTTGTAAGAGAAGAGGGTATCATTTCGTAGATATTTTTCCTTTATTACTTTTACCCATATATTCTCTAGTTCTGCAAGTATTTTCCAAAGCAGCTTCATTTGTAGGGCTTTGTTCATATGCTTTGTTTTTCTTATGCCGAGTCCTCCATGTGTTTTTGGTTTACATATTTTATCCCAACTGATGAGTGGCTTGTAGTACTGATCTTTGTTCCAGAAAAAAGTTCTATTTATTCTATCTAGATCGTCATGGATTTTTTTCGGCAACATGAAGCTTTGCATAATATAGTTTGGCTTCATGGTTAGGTTCGATCTGATTAATGTTGCTCGTCCTTCTTGTGAAAGAGCATTCGCCTTCTATTTTGAGAGTTGGTTGTTTGGTTTTTCTACCGATTCTGTAAAGGTGTCACGATTTACTTTACCGTTGATGATTGGGCATCCTAAGTACTTTTCAAGGTTGGTCATAGATGAGATCCCCAAAGCTTGTTGAATTTGTTGTTTTTGTTGATTGTTCATATTTTTTTATGGTTGGAAAGTTGACTTGTGATAGTTCACCTTTTGTCCTGAAATAGTTGCATATTCTTCAATTATTGTTTGAACTTTGGTGCATGCGCCCTGAGTCGCTTTTGAAAAGATGATGATGTCATCCGTAAATGGATTTGACATAATTGTGTATGGATGATTTACTTATATATGTGGAATTGAATTTTATTCACGCAATTGTATGAGTTATTTGATGAAAATTTGTTATAGTATAATTTGTTTGGTTGTATTGGATGTAGGCTAAATTCCGAAATTTATTTTTTTTTTAAAAAGAAAAACAATTATGGCGCTTTTTTTATAAAAAGCGCCATAAGTAAAAGCCTTATTATGGCACTTTTTATGAAAAAAGCGCCATCCGTTTCTTTTATATTTTTTAAAAAAAAACCAAAAACATGGTGCTTTTTTAAAAAGAGCGCCATCCACATGCATTTTTATGGCGCTTTTTAAAAAACCGCTATCCGTTACCTTTAGTGCACTCCTTATTATAGCGTTGTAAAAAGCGACATCCACTTCATTAAAAAACCGCCATCCGAGGCCTATTTTGTACTAGTGTATGGATTGGATTTGATACAAGACATTTACATCTTTGCAAGTGGAGCGTTATATTGATCAAAATGTTGATGTGCCACATGATGTGTTCGATTATTTTGTTGGTTGGAAGCCTCTTCTCTTTGAGAAATGTTGGTTTCGTGGTGAGGTGACAAAGGTTTATACACCAATTCACCTTCCACAACATTGGCGTGAACATTGGGTTGCATTGGAAATTAACTTGCATCGACGCCATGTGACTGTATTAGACTGTTTTCGAGAATTGTATACGATGGAGGATCTTTCCAGTTATATATAGCCTTTTTGCAAGCTGCTACCGTTTCTAATGAAGAAAAGTGGGAGGTTTGAGCATCTTGAGGTCTTGGACGTTGATTTCACTTAGTCTAGAGACGCTTTGGTTTGTCAAGATTATTCCGGGTAGGTTGGCTTGTGTTATTTTACTTCAATTATGTTGTGTAATTATGTATATTTTTTTATTAATTCAGTCATTCTGTTTTATTTTTCAGTGGTAATTGTGGTGTTTATTGCATCAAGTATATTGAAGCTTTTGCATTGGGACTTAGCTTGGATGGTCTTGATGCGCACATGCTGACGATTAGAGAGAAGATGGAGATAGATATTTTTAACTACAATTGGGTGGTTCACCAAAAATTGGATCTGGTTGTTGGAGATGGATATAGATATATGGCAAGTGCAATGTAATCTGTGATGATGGTTGATGACAATGTTAGTTTTTTATGAATGTAAATTTAGTGATGTATCTGTTTTAGTTGTTTGATGACAATGTTTAGCTTTGTTTATCAGTTGCTTTTGGTTATAGTGTCTATGGTGAAATACGTAGAACCCTTCATTGTGATGATAGTAATTGTGATTGCAAAATCTATGTTTTTGCTAATATGCCACTGTATGCTACATACTAATATTAAAATGGAAAACGATTCGATGACAGGTTTCCAACAAATAATTTGTTAAACATGATAAAGAAAGAAAATTTCATGAAATGGCAACATACAACAGTCAAAGCGACAACTAGAAGATTCATGGTAGAATCATTTTAAAGGGGAAAAATATTGAAAAAGAAACCCTTCATGGCTATCTTGGTGGTTTAATTGCTCTGATCTCAGAATCTTCATTAAGGCCAAGCTGCAAAGAAAGTAGTATCAGATTATCATGAAGTCATGTATATCTTTTGATGACAAGAAATCGGATT
This sequence comes from Fallopia convolvulus, assembly GCA_964016875.1. Lineage (NCBI taxonomy): Eukaryota > Viridiplantae > Streptophyta > Magnoliopsida > Caryophyllales > Polygonaceae > Fallopia > Fallopia convolvulus. The sequence continues at coordinate 39,883,867 of OZ024729.1, forward strand.
ATCATGAACACTTACAGAAATATAGGTGTCTCCTTCAATCTATGATGTGATATCTGTTTCATTTAAGAGGAATTTCATATATGTTGGTGGTACGTCGTTCATAATGGAATAACGTTCCACCAATTTTTTCAATGGGGTGTGTGCACTTATTCTTATTGGTGTTCTCTCATTATTCTATCCATGTAAAAGAAAATTTGTTAGTTTTCATGAAATATAAGGTGTACAATAAGAATTATATGGACTGATTGTTACCTCAATATTCACCATTGTGAAGGTGACGAATGAATTGGCATAGGTTCTTGTGGTTATGGCATTCCTTCTTGACATGGTTGATTTGAAATGTGTTTTCTGTTCTTGTTGAGAACTTTTCTTTTATTCCTGGAATGAGATAGTGTTTTGTGATGATAGAAGTATACTTTTATATGAGAATTTTTAAATAGAAAATCAAAAGCAAACCTTTTGAATGCATGGCCTTTCTTACAATGTATTTATGGATTTTATCTATTCATTGGTCTTATTAAAGCTATTTTTGATGATATGATTCGAAAATAGAAAATTGCTTTTTTGTTGATAGGCTGTTTGATATTGTCATCAGAATAGGAGGTAAAGGTTCATGTGCACCAATGCATGCATGGATATGTAATAAATGCATGTTATTTAAAAGAATTTGAGAGAATTCAAAAAATACAATTCAATATATGCATTTGTTGATTGATTTTGTTTTAAATGACAATTGTAAAGGCAATAGTGATGACAATTTTATGATGACAACAATAGAAACAGTTGAATAGTATTGTATATTGATCACAACAGTAGAAACAATATTATAATATTGATGACAAATCTTTTGAATGTATGAATTTTTAAAGCTATTTTTGATGATATGATTCAAAAATAGAAAATTGCTATTTTTAATGATAGGGTGTTTGATACTATCATCAAAACACGGGGTAAAGGGTTCATGTGCACCAATGCATGTATGGATCCGTAATAAATGCACGTGATTTGAGAGAATTCAAAAATAGACAATTTAATGTATGCATTTCATGCTTGATTCTGTTTTAAATGACAACAATTTTATAATGACAATACCAGAAATAATTTTATAATACTGTTGACAATAATGGATATTGATGACAACATTATAATATTGATGACAATAGTCTGATGAAATAGTGGAAACAATATTGTGTTCATGACAATACGATTGTACTGATGATAGCAAAAGAAACGATCTGATGATAGTAAAATAAAAGAAGATCTTGGAAATGAAGGAAACTCTATTCTATAATATTTGTGGTGTTGCTTGATTCAGCTGAAACCTTATGCTTCTTGGCATTCTTGCTTCTCTTTGTCTTGAACTCGCCTTTGGAAGGGATTCTACTTTTTTTAGGTCTCCCAGTCACCCTTCTCACATTTGGTGGATGACATGTTGTGCTTTTAACTTCTACAGGCACATCCCAATTCGTTTTTGGAGGAAGTGGGTAGATTGAATCTTCGTATGCTGAGGACCAAGCTTCAAATTGGTAGTACTCACTGATAAAGCTTCTCAATGGGAATTGCATTTGCTAAATTGCAGCAAGGGCATGAACACACGAGATTTTTTCTAAGTCAAACATCCTGCAAGTGCATTTTTTCTGAGCTAGATTGACCGCACCGGAGAAGTCTCCACTGAACACTTCAAATTGAGTATTGTTTAGGACTTTAACGCCATATCTCTTTGATTTCTTGCATCTTAGCTCAAGAATCTTGTGTATTGTTGGTACAGATGGTTGGTGTTCTCTTGGATTGTTTGCTTACGCTCAACAACCATCTCGACAGCAAATCTCTGATGAATTCCAAGAGAGCAACAATAGGGAAAGATCTTGCTTGTTTCAAAACGTTGTTGACACATTCTGAGTTGTTGGTGGTCATTATGATGTACCTATCTCCATTAAAGTGTACTCTTGACCAATTTTCTAGTCCTGCATCCCTTAAATATTGTCCCATATTTGGATTCTTTGAACAAATGTCTTGGAAATATTTGTTGAAGTCTGTCATTATGTAACATTCAGCTGCTTGTTTGAACAACTTTGCAATCCCTTTTTCCTTGAATCTTGTAATGAGATTTTGCTTCAAATGCCTAATACATACCACATGTTTTGCACATCTGTAGACTGATTCAACATATTTTTCAATGCTTAAATGTCGATCTGACATGAACACTAAGTCATTAGAGCATGGAATTACAGTTAGCTGCTGATCAAAAAACCACTTCCAAATATTTGTTGTGGATAACATTTTCAGTTATCATTTTCAGAATCCACAACGGCATAAGAGAGAGGATATATCTGTTTGTTTGCATCTTGTGCTGAATCAGTAATTAAAACTCCCAAATATTTGTTTTGGAGATGCGTTCCATCTACTTGAATGACCTACATTTGATAATAAAGGTAGATAAGAAATCAAAAGTGATGACAATTGGTCATGAATATAAGGGATGCCAGCATATCAAAGTGATGACAGTACCTTTTGAATGCATGACCTTTTTTATACGAGAGAGTTCAAAAATAGACAATTTAATGTATGCATTAGTTTATTGATTTTGTATTAAATGACACTAGTTTTATAATATAGTGATGACAGTTTTATGATGACAGTTTTATGATGAAAGTAACAAAAACAGTTTCGTGATGAGAGTAACAGAAAGAGTTTTATACTAATGATGACAATAATTATGTGAAAATATGATGGGTGCATCTCATAGTTTTATGATGACAATTGGTTATGAATATTAGTGATGATAGCTTATCAAAGTGATGACTCAATTGATTAAAACCTCTAATTGACGCTCCAATTGCAATGAAGACATACTTGAATCTGTCTTGACTTTCAACTTCGAGGCATGTGTAAGTGCCTTTAAGATAATTACGGTAGAATATCTATGAAGGATACCACTTCTGTAACACCCCCTTACTTACCTTGGAGGTATTACCGCCAGTAACCCTGATTAGGACTAAACCAGAGTTACCCAAGGCTTTAACCTGACAGAACATACTAAAACAAGGTAAAAGAAACCATTTAAAACCTGACAAAAATTAAGTAAAATATTACAGCGGAAAAACAAGTAAAAGATCTTATACAAACCTTAACTTAAAAAGAATAAATAAATAGAACAACTTTCTATTTGAACAAAGTCTTTAAAAAGTTTCCCGTAAGTTCTTAACTTCTTTCCCACTTCGTTTTGCAGCAACTTAACCAAGAACTTCACTCAAGTATAGTCATTGGAAACCTTTCTTCAACTTCTGAAGCTTCAAACCTCTGGATCCACCTCTTGAATCAACTTCCAAGAAGAGCCTGATGTGTCGTATACCAACGGTGGACACCAGCCGACCATATAAAAGAAAAGAAGATGGACGGATTAGTCTAATGAAAGACTAAGCAAGTGGAGAAACTAACTTGGTGCTTATGGTTGTGATTAAACATATTGGCATCAAAATCCGATTAGGCTCGGATTATAATCCAACAGTTGGCAGTCGTATAAAGAAAGAAGGAGACTTGCATATTCAAGAGAGAGAACACCATAGCTTGTGGTTCCTTTAAGAAGCATAAACGATTAATGTAAACTTATACTAACCACACAACATTCACAAACGTCTTCAACGACCAAACAACTTAACTTAATCAAAGCTTGATTAAGAATCATTCTCAATCAGGAGCAAGAATGGTTATCAAAAGAACTAACCATTCAGTTACCTTAACGTGCCTATCGCACTCTCTTTACTTCATGATTTTAACATTACACATTCATTGTAATAACTTTTAATCGACCCAAACTGTTGTCGATAATGATTAATTAATTATAAATCGATATACGGAAATCAAGTCGTTTATCGATTAAGAAATTGTAGAATTTGAGTATACAACTAAGAAGTGTGTCCGTGAGCTCGTTGTTGAGAAATCTTTTTGTTATATTTGACAGAAGGGTGTTAAGATTACTGTTGGAATCACTAAGAGCGTTGAACACGCCTTGTAAGGCAAGTGGACGATTCTCTCTTGCTTTATTGTTATTAATGAGGAATTGAATTTCATTTGATCTTCATGTTGGGAATAATTTGTGTGTTGAATAAAGTTTGATAGGTTGTATTTTGTTAGAAATAACGACCATGTCGTTATTTCGGTTTTTGCGGTAGAACTGAACTTAGGACTGTTATGTGACATTGCGTGTTTAGCTGTCTCATGCCGAGACATTGTTGTGAAATAAGATAGTTAGAGATGGGAGTTTAGACTCCAAAACATCTCTTTAGTGGTTCTATGCTGAAACATTGTTGTAAAATAAGCAGTCCAAGGGTAGGAGTCGAGTCTCCAATGACCTCTTTAAAACAAAGTCTGTATTGGGGGGCGTAGCTTGCTAGCGGATCCTAATATTGGAGTCATGACTCATGTCTCGCTTCACGTTGAAGGAGGACAATGGTGCACTCTAGCTAAGTGCAAAAGGAACTGATGTGGGTCAAGTGGTCACGGATGAAATCGGCCCTCTCACCCTGACGACATCAGTTACAAGGAGACAATATGATGGGAACATCTCATAGTTTTCTTTCGGTGATCCTCTTATCAACACTTGTGCACATTCTTGTGCTTTCCAAGCTTTCCAGTAGCTAACATGTTGCAAGTAATCATTTCTCATGTCATTCATGCTCATACTTGGGTCTGGCCCCTTCTTAACACCATCAAACCTATGATGACAACGATGTATTTTCATGGATGACAGAGATGAAAGTGATGACAATGATTGCAAAATAGAAATATACCTTAATTTTATATTATGTGCTATAATTTGATATGGTGGTTGTATATGCCTTGAACATCTCACTTCGAATGGGCATGTATGGTTTTCATTGAATTTCTTCACCTCAAAATAACTCAATCCTTTCAGTTTTGATTTCACCAATTGCCATTCGCATTCGTTATGTACACGTTTCAGCGAGAAGTAATCTTTCCTTGATCTGTGCACTTTGAAACCATAGCTCTCCTTCATTGCTAGGTTATACATTGCAGTCTTAAGCTCTTCCTTTGTTCCAAACAGTTTCCCTACTTGAACAAACTAACTATATGGTGGATGATCAACATCTTCATCATCATCAAATACCATTGCAGTTTCATGTGCATCATAAATTTCTAGTGGTTGGCAGCTGTTGTTGACACTTGATGACAATTGCATATTCTCAATTGCAAGCTCTTTTCCTTTCGATGACAGTTGCATATTCTCAGTTGCAAGCTCTTTTCCTTTCCTTCTTCTATGTATTGTAACATAGATAGGCAAACCCCAAGCAACTTGAGGTGTGTTGCTGATATGGTAGAATGATTTGAGATCTTCATCTATCTCAATTATGAAAGGACTTGGCACCTTTTTTGTTGGATGTAGGTATGATAGGTTGATTTCTGCTGGTTGTGAGTTCATTGCAAACCTTGTCGCAATCTTCTCCTTTAGATCGTCTAGTGTTACATCCTCCTCCAACACAAATGCTTTCGAATTTATATCACCAAGATAAAGACAGTCACCATTACTTGTCTTCTATCCTCCTCCAACACAGACGGTTAGAACATTGATATCCATTTGCTATCATCATTTGTTATCAATAAACACCAATTAGAGACATCACAAACATTGTCATCAACTAACATCTATCATCAAAAATATATCATCCTCTAACATGAAATATGTCATCAAATAAGATGAACACTGTTATCACAAACACTATCATTATGAACCACTGTCATCAAATTTTATTGATCAACTAACATCTATCATCAAAATTTTGTCATCATCTAACATCGACAATCTCATCAACTAACATGAACACTGTCATCACAAACACTGTCATCAACTAACATGAATATTGTTATCACAAACACTGTTATCACAGACACTGTCATCATGAACATTGTCATCAAATTGGAGATTTTTTTTTAAAATCGATTTATTGAATTGTCGTCCCATAAACCTGCTGATGACAGTTTTTTGATGGCAAATATAACATCAAAATTGAAACTTTGTTACATATCCGGATTAAATCTCGTGAAATATGATGACAGTGTTTGGGAAACTTGCCTCGTTGATAACACGATTTCTGTAGATGATAGGATAAAGGATTTGATCGCGAAAAACGACTGGTAACCGTTCGTGATGACACCTGTAATGAATTCGACTAGCTTTCAATGGCGAAACTTGCGCGAAACTTTTGATGACAGGAATCGACCGCGAAAACGAAGACCAATCCGTTCATGATGCCAACTGGAATGAAATCGACTGATTTCAATCGCGAAATCGATGACAAGAGGATCGAAAAATCGATGAGAACGCTATCGTGAGGAAGGAGGAGCTCGATTTTGGCGGAATATGGTGCGCGCGCCGTTTTGCTATTTACCTAGTTTTCACAATCTCTTTAATATCCGCCTAATTAGCTTCTTAATTTTTGCTATATATTTAATTCATCCTATTTCTTAAAGATGTTATTCATAATTTTTGATAAATACGTCAGATACAAATTTTTTGATTTATTTATATATTCATTAAAGATTATCCATTCCTTAGAGTTTTCCAGTATTCGGATTTGATATTTTGGTTCCTATTATTTTAATTTTTGTTTTAAAATAGATAGCTTCAATAGCATATTTTTTATTTAAAATTTATAAAATATTTTGGTGAAGATAATACCAAATTACACTAAAAAAGATTATACCAAACTAAAATCATGGATTTCCAAACTACAAAATCGTGTATTAAATATAAAAAAATATAAAACAAAAATATATAAAAAAGATATGCCAAAATGGGGAAGATATTACCAAACTAAAATATAGAAAATAATTTTTTTACAACATCTTATAAATAATGGAGATTCTTGGTTAATAATTAAACAAACTATAATCATCCAATATGATATTGACAATTAATTTTATTTTAAATGAAAGATGATATATAAGTTATACTTATTTTTTAATTTATAAAATCGTTAATTACCACTATTTTAAATTACCACTTTTTTGATTACATGTTGCAAAAGAGGATCAAATTGGTAAACATTAAAATAATTTACAATATCAACCTTGAGATTATAATTGCAAGTCCTCTCTTCTAACCTACACATATTCATATATACTTTATCTCATTTTGTACCAAGTTCTCAACCATTAATTTTTTTTATTAATCCCCTACACAAAAAATTCACATTATTTTTTGTAATTTACTAGTCTTTGTTCATGTTAATATATTTGTAACAATTAATGTCGATCCATTTTAATAAATTATGGAGTATATAATATTTAAGTTGTAACATATTATGCCACATGTTGAATTCGCATTCCACCTTATTTATAACATGTCACGTCATCTAACGATATTTTATTTAAAACCAAATATTAGAACAAAAAATTATAAAATAAGAAAATGCTATATAATTTTCCATTTATTATGCAAGATATCCATTTGTTCTGTGTAATATTTGGAAAGATAATTGGCTATATTAATATACTTTCATTATATTTCAAATATTTTTTAAATTGTACGGAGTATTATTTAAGTGTAATTTTTTTAATTGGATATTTGCAACAAAAAATGTGACAAACATAAATGTCAATAATCTAAGAGGTAAGAAATAGCAATCAAAATAACAAAATATTATATATAAATATGTGACTACAACTATAAGAGATATTACACGTATAGTGATCCATAATTAATGGTTGAATTTATTATGTCATATATAACATTTGTTATATGTATAAGAGATATGTAATCCAATTAAGCTAGATGTTGATTGGTAGTATAAATAAAAAATATAGTTTTTATTATCACGTTGCATTAAAATCACACATCTTTTTAATATATTCAAATATATGTATGAATAAGCCACTGTGTTTTCATCACATGTTTTGGGTAGGAAATAAGGCCGTCAAATTAAGTCGTCTCATTTTCACCATATATAGTTCCCACGTTAATCCACCTAATTTTTGTCACATATCATAGGTAAGAGATAAGGACACCATATTAAGTCGCCTCTTTTTTGCCACGTGTCGTTGTCATGTTAATTCACCTCATTTTTTCTCACATGTATCGGGTAAGAAATAAGATCACCACATTAAGTCATCTCATTTTTTATATCGCTCCTCCTTAAGCCACCTCATTTAAAATACTAGACCTTGCGTTACTTATAAAATTGATAAAACTTAATTATTTAAATAACTAAAATTTACATTCAAATATTTTATCAAATTTTGTTAAATGTCGGTTGATCATCATATTCAATTTGTAAGTCATACTTAATTCATTTTTGTATTTAATATTAACTAGTTGAATTCCCGAGATACTCACGGGCTGATTTACTAAATATTATTTTCATTATTTCTTGAGATGTTGTCCCATGTTTTGTTTAAAAAATTTTAAAATATTAATTTCACTTAAATTGAATAATTTTAAATAATTTTTTATTTTAAAGATATTAATATCCATAAAACAATCATTTAAGGTTATGTATTTGAGTTCTTATCTTTTACTTTCTAATTACTATAATAATATTTATAAGGCGATTTTGCAGTAATACACCAACTAAAAATGTTTTTTTGCAAAAATGACAATGTTATACTGAAATAGCATTGGAATACCCACGTGGACATCTTTGCTATAAAAGGAACATTAATAAATCTTTTTTTAAATAAAGAAAAAATTCTATTCAAATCCATAAGAAATCCAAAAAGAATATCAGCATGGGAGAAACAGAAAACCGAATCATATAATAACAAATACCCAATCCAACACAGCAACAACCAGATTTATTTCCAATTGATCGATCACACGAAGTATCACCTTCAAATTCAACCCAGCGCTGGCGGACTCGTCTTCTGTCACCTAATTAATCACGAAGAACAGAATCAGAAGATGAAAATAAACAACGAAAAAAAGAAAAACGTGATTGTTACGAGAGAGAGAGGCATTCGTCGAGAGGGCTTTTCTCACCGTAAAACGACGTAGTATCTGATCAGTGGGGGCAATGGGAGGCGAGAGGAACGAGAGGAGTGCGACAACAGAAAGGGTAGTGAGAATCAGCAGGAAGTGGATGCAATTGCGGCGGCGGCGGCGATGGAGGGGGTGATGGTGGTGCCATCGGCGGCAGTTGGCGTTCCAGCGCAGCAAAGCGTGAATGACGAGGCCGAAGAAGCCGTTGCGTCTGGCGCCATCTTCGTGCATCTTGAGCTTCTTCCTCAAGGCAAAGTCAAACGGAGAGAGAGATTGCGGAAGCAGCAAACCAAAGAAGGAACTGAGCTGCTACTTCTGATTCTCCATCGTCACATCAGTTTTCCCGGTGAACCAATAGCCCAGCCCCTCGAAATGATTATGCCGTTGTACTAGTACTGAAAATCTGGGGTTCCGGGGCGGCCGAGGGCATCGCCGGCGGGGACAAGGTGGGATGAGCCAAGGACGGTGCCGCCGTGCCGGATTGCGGTGGTCGGACTCGGAGATTGAAGCCTTCAAAAAAGGCTATTTTCGTATTAAACAAAAGTAAACATAAATATTTAATTTACCTTTTTCTTTAATTCCTAAAAAATTGCATTTGGGGGATGAGTGGACAATTTTGCAATAAAAATGGGTACCCACTTAATTAATTTTGGTAAAATTGCAAATTTGAAAAAAGGTATACCTTTTTCGCAATTTTGACCTTTTTTTGGTATATTTACTACTAATTAGTCTATTTATAATGTGGAGAACATTAATATACAGATTGGTATAAAAAATAGAGTAAATTACACAAAACCACCCTTAAATTATGCTATTTTTCAGAAAACCACCCATAAAAAGCTAAATTTCACAAAACCACCCATAAACACAAAAAACTTTCAATTAACCACCCCTAAAAAGCTAATTTTCATATAAACCACCCATAAAAATAAAAAACTTTCAAATAACCACTCAATCCTATTTTTGTAAAAAAAAGACCTTTATATCCTTATGTTTACTCATTTATTAGAGATTTATTTATATAAAGTAATGTGAAAAGAAGAGAACTTGCATCAACGTGGGTTTTGGAAGTTTCAAGTCGTCGACTTCAATCTCGACAATTTGTCATTATTGATAAATTTAAGCTTGAACAATACATAAAAGAGGTTAACGAGCTATTATTCTTCTCCTTTTATCAACTATAAAATGATAATTAGAAGAAAAAAAAGAATGATGATAAGGGTATAAATTTCTTTACATGTTAAAATATTAATGGAAAATTAAAAAGTTAGGATTTGGGTGGTTAATTGAAAACTTTTTGTGTTTATGGGTGGTTTTGTGAAAATTAGGTTTTTAGGGGTGGTTAATTGAAAGCTTTTTGTGTTTATGGGTGGTTTTGTGAAAATTAGCTTTTTATGGGTGGTTTTTTGAAAAGTAGCATAATTTAAGGGTGGTTTTGTGTAATTTACTAGCCATCTTGACGAAATTATAACTAACTAACCGTTTCACTTTTGAAATAATTTTCTAAATAAAAATTGTTCATTAGTAATGGTTCTAAAAGGTGACCAAATCTCGAATCAAACTGATTAACAACGAATCCTGAGTAAGTGTCCGAAGTCTTTTACCTGCCAATCGATGTTAGAACTTGTATTCGCTATAACTGAAGATCCGGATGTCCGTTTCACGAGCGGTTTGAACCTGTGAGACCGTATCAAAGTCAAGATCTCAGAAACATCAAAAAAAAGTAGCGTAGCGGAACCGAAAGGCCCTTACGGTGGCTCCGCAACCAACCCGCTAATTAATTTCGATCGTAATTACCTTCACTTGAGCCCATGGCTCGTTAATGGCTCGATCCAAGAGCCCAAGGGTGGATGGTTGTTGCCCGGTGGCAGCCCTCGCGGTGGGTGGTGGTCGGAGGGGCTGGTGATTGCCGGCGGTAAGGATTCGAATTCTTTCTTCCCGCGCCTATCGTTCCGTTTTGATTCTCCAGTCCGTTGTCGTTCTGATTCTTCTCTGGCTCTGTTTTCGTTTGCAGCAGCAACGCCCAAAAAAACACAGAGAGGAAGAAGAGAAGGCGGAGGAGAGGGTGGTGGACGCGGTAGAGAATAGCCGGCGGTGTAGAATTCTTTCTCCCCAGTCCGTCGTTCTGTCCTAATTAGCTCTCTGGTTCCCTTTTTCTATTGTTCTAGTTGGATCGGCACAAAAAGGAGAAAAAGTCCACCCAATTCTATCACTTTGCCTCCCCTTTAAGTAAAAGAACGTCGGCATAACGGGATTTTCCGTCTCGGAACGGGACTCGCGTTAAAGCGGTAAAATTATGTACCTCAGATGGAAAAACTTACTAAACGGAAAACGTCCCGTAAATTATGTAGACCAATAAAACCAATTTTCCATGATTTTATCCTGCTACCTTCAACTTTCAAGGCTTCTGTTTCGTATTTTAAAGCCTTTACAGTACATAATTAAAAACACGGCTTATCCAATAAATATTCTTTTTCTACTGAAAAATCCTAGAATTCACACCGATCCATAAAATCATTTCTTTATGATTTTAGGATATCACTTTAAATTTTCTAGGATTTAAATTCCAACAAAAATATTGGATTAAGCGTTAAAACGGACAAAGAGGTTAAAAGGATATCCGAAAAAATTCAAAAATATCCTTAAAAACCACAGTTATTACAAATATAACTTATTAAAATATTTATTAAAATAGTTTTTGATGTTAATTTATTTTTTAATCAGTTTTCATGTTAATTTATTAAAATTTAGGTAGATATATCAGTGTATACTAAAATATATCATATGCTATAAATAATTTATTATATTGTACAATATCAACATATAGTTAAAAAAATTATATATTTGGAGTGCAAGATCTATTAAAAGATAAAATAAAATTTATTATGTATAAATATACAATGAAAAATATTAACATATAGATCAAGTTTTGTTAAAAGATATGCATAAATTTAATATAGAAAGTATCAACATATAGATAGATCAAGTTATTATAATATAAAAAATTGGATGTATAGAAAGAATAATACAAGATATTATTTAAAAGCTTGACATTATTTTATTCAAGTAATGCCACGTGGCACAATTTTTTCAACAGACATGGTTTCTGTTTTATAATGTATTAGTTAGAGATAGTATACGTATAAGGACATTTTATTTTGTATATTTAGTCTATTAATATGACTATGCATTACATCAATATGCGAAATGATACATTTTCGATATAAAATTCAAGTACAACTTTAACAACATCCACATGTGGCGCGGGTACTTACACTATTAATAATAATAGTACGGAGTAGAGTTGTCAAACGGGTCGGTCAGGTCGGGTTCGGGTCCGGTTATTTCGGGTTTCGGGTTGAGTCGGGTTCGGGTCGTAACGGGTCATCGGTCATATCGGGTTGGGTCAGGTCGGGTTTTCGGGCGGGTAGGGTCGACCCAACAGGTCAAGAAAATCGATTTTTTTACAGTTATTAAAATATTATTCTATTTAAAAAATGATATTTAATAATAATCTATTATTTTTATATATTTTAATAATAAAATATATTATAATTTTTGAAATATATTATTTATATTCTAAAAATATCAAAAAATTGGGTCAACCCAACAGGTTTCGGGTGTATCGGGTTCGGTTTATTTTGGGTTTCGGGTTCAAATTTTCGGGTCTTGACCCTAAAATTTTCACACGGTTCGGGTCGTTTTTTGTGGTCGGGTCAGCTTTTGACAGCTCTAGTACGGAGTAGTAAACTGTTTTTAATGAAAAACAATAGAATCGGCTATTGGTTTGTTAAAGAATCTATATATATATATATAATACGCAAGGAATAAGGCCACAACATTGCGCCACCTAGGATTTTTCTAGGTGTTGTTCCCGCGTTAAACCACCTAGGATTTCGCCACATAGGATTTTTTATTTTTGGAATTTATATATGTTGATATTATTTAGGATAATATAGAAATAAGATAAATTAAACAAAGAAAGATTCTATCTAAAATAAAGAGGTTATCTATTATATATTAGGAATTATGATAGATCTAAAATATTTTATCTAAAATTAAAATAAATCATAGAACATTAGATATTATATATTCAGATAAACATATTAATTTAGTTTTTACAAGTAAATTTCTATCTATTTATATGAAAAAATTAAATTCGAATTTTATTTAAAATTAAAGAAAATTATTTTATCTTTATTTTTTATCTATTTATGTAAAAGATTTATCTTAAATAAATTTTGATAAAAAAGAACATTCAATCTAGATAATTACTTGCCTAAATTGACTTTTTATAATAAAAAAATTACGTTATCTTTTCCTTAATTTTCCTTTTGAATTATTTATGTAAATATAAATGATTGTTTTTTTTATCATTAAAAAATCCATTCTTTATTTATATTTTTTCATCGTTTATTATTAAGCATATTTTTATTTTTTAAAGAATTTTTGTAAAGAATTGAATTTGATAAAAAAAAATTACAAGAATCTAGATTATTTTTACCTTTTTATATTTTTTGTAAGAGATTTTTAAAATTAAATAATTCTAATCCAAATAAGTTTTATTTATATTTTTGCATAAATAAATTATCATTAAACCATCAAAATTATAGTGAACTCACCTTAATAATTTTGGCCCCGTTTTTCATGACACCAATTGTACAATTTTATATAATTTTTTTTCTAACAAATAAGTTTTTTAAATTAAATTAAAATTATATTAATTAATTAAATATTAAATTCATATAGTCGTGTAATTTAACTATGCTACGTGTCTCTAGGACACCGCGGTTTTATTAACCCTTACGAATCTTAACTACTTTTATTCTTCGAAATCACAAAAATGAAACCATATCAATCAGTATTTTTATCTTTTGAGTAACGACCAGTAATTTTTTCCTATCCTTTTTATTACCTATTAACACCATTTGGGTAATAGAAATGATTTAATGATGACCTTCAAACGTTAACCCGGAGTTTACAATAGTCAAGCCATTATAATTCCATAAAAGGTAATTTTTTAATGACAATGAAAATGAAAATATGTACAATTCTACCAAAACAATACATTCATAATTATTATATCCAAGTAAATGTTTAATGTTTTTATCAAACAATTATAAGTAAATGTTTAGGTCACAAAGGTATTATAATATGTCCTAACTCCTAATCATTTGATTATATATTTTAAAATTATAAAAAACATATCTTACGTAAAACACATAAGAGTTTATCTTTTTACGAAGCACAAAATTCTAGAAGTAATCATTCAAGTAGTTAAATGTTTCGAATCAACGGTGTAAGATTTAGAGTAACGTGATTAAGGAGGGATTGAAAAAAACAGTACACGCGAGTAGGAAGGATTCCTTTGATTAATCCAAATCAATACCCTAGAAATTGAATCCCAATAAATCCGTCATAAAAATAAAAAATTGGGAGCACGACCATCCCCTTTTTATTTCCTGTCTCTGTCTTTCTTTCTTTCTATCTCCTGTTCTCTCTATTTCTCACAACTGTCGCCGTCCAAGAATGGCGGCCGATTGCCATCACCGTCAGCGCAACAACCAGCCGGAGCAATGCGAGCGTGAAGTAGAGCCGGCGATCTGGACGGCATGCGCTGGGAAGTCCGTCCATATCCCGGCCATAGGCTCTAGGGTTTACTACTTCCCCCAGGGTCACATGGAGCACTGCTCCGATCCCCAGTCTGTGCTCCCGTCCGTCGCTCATCTCCCTCCGAGGCCCTTTCTTATATGCCGAGTGCTCCAGGTGCTGTATCTTGTCGATCCCGACTCCGACGAGGTCTTTACGAGGATCCGACTGGAGCCTCGCGACGACGGGCGCCGACCGGAGGAGGGGGAACGGAATTCCGAGGAGGTGGTGGTCTCCTTTGCCAAGGTTCTGACGCCGTCGGATGCCAACAACGGCGGCAGGTTCTCGGTGCCGCGATTCTGCGCGGACTCCATCTTCCCGCCCATCGATTACGCGGCGGATCCGCCGGTTCAGACGCTGACCATCACCGACCTGCGAGGACAGGCCTGGAAATTCCGGCACATCTACAGGGGGACGCCGAGGAGGCACCTCTTGACCACCGGGTGGAGCAAGTACGTGAACAGCAAGAAGCTTATCGCGGGGGATTCCGTCGTCTTTATGAAGAGCAATGTCAAGGACAAGGAGGAGCTGTTTCTTGGGGTCCGGAGGGCTAAGAAGTCGGTTTCGTCGGCGGAAGTGACGAGGTGGCTGATGGCGTACGCGGCCATGGCCGGCTCGGGGAAGGAGGCGGCGGGGGGAGGCAGCCTGGCAAGAAAGAAGAAGGAGAAAGTGCCGCCGGAGTCGGTGGCTGAGGCGCTGGAGCTGGCGGCGAAGAACATGGCGTTTGAGGCGGTGTACTACCCCAAGGCAGGGTCGCGGGATTTTGTGGTGGATGCGGATAGGGTGGATGCGGCTAGGGCCATCTCTTGGACTGCTGGCACCAGGGTTAAGATGGCCGTGGAGACCGAGGATTCCTCACGCATGACTTGGTTTGAAGGAACTGTTACTTGTGTCTTGCTCCCGGATTCCCAAACCTCTCCATGGAATATGCTCCAGGTATGCTCTGCTATTGCTACTTCATACATACAAGTAAAGTGACTGATTACTGATATGCTGCCTCTGGTATTGCATCCTTACTTCATATTATTATGGCTTGTATGTTTCATGTTTGAGACCTTCTTGATAGGTGAATGCATATTTCTGATTTAGATTGTAGAGTGACCTCCTTCCATCTTGTTGCTTCTACATCTCTATCTTATATACGCCATCTTGTAATTAATATCTGCTTTCAACTCATAAACTTGTGGGGAGGATAGTTAGGAGAGGTTAAGCTAGCTTTTTTTAGGAGCTTTTCTGCATTATTTGCATCCTGATTACTTGGTGGCTTAGGCATCCTATGTTAATACTTTGTAGCCCTTCTTTTTTTAGGTTCTAAACTTGAAAACTTGAAAACTAACCATTCTATAAGACATTTCCTGTTTGGCTCTATGCATGTCAAAGTACTCTTCTACTGTCATTAATCATTAGGGTAAACGCTAAACCTGCAGGTTGCATGGGATGAACCTGACGCCATTCTGGAGAAGATGAACAAAGTTAGTCCTTGGCAGGTAGAACGGGTTTCACAGACGCCACCCAATGATGCATCATTCCCCCCAGCCAAAAAACCAAGGCTTCCGACTGAAAGGGAGGCAGATTATCCATTACCTCACATGGGTTTTAGTAATTCAATGATTGAGAATCACCTCTGCTCATCCTATTCGAATTACACCAGTATATTTCCTGCTGGCATGCAGGGAGCCAGGCAACAACACATTTACAATCTTCCAAATTTAGCTAATGCGGTCGATGGTACTCGTCAGCTGTTACCTGCTGGTCATGCTGACAATAATCTACATCAAAAGGTGGTCATGTCAACTGATCTGAATATTGGTAGCTTACACTCAGACGTCTCACCAGAACCACATAGCCCAAGCACAAGCCATTTGGTAGTGCAACCGCATGTCAAGGGTCTTCTTTCCAGAACCTCTGCACCCAATACAGATAAAACTAAAGTTATGCTGTTTGGCAGCACTATTTCTAGACATGAAGTTGCCAACAAAGAAAATCAAGAATTGGGAAATCCACAGAATGATGGACAACGGACTTAGGAATCTTTACAGGTATGTGAATTCATTATGAGGTGCCTTTTGTGTTATTGTTTATCATAATTTGAATTCTCTTTTCTTTGGGCCACACTGTCGAAGCACAAGCCGCTAGAATAACAACTCCGTATTGTTTTTATGGCCATGATGCTGCGATAGAACATTTATTAATAACCTCTATGGACTATGGTTTGATGTAAGATAATGATATGTATTTCTTGTTTTCATTTCAGGCTCTCGGGACATTCTGAAGGTCGAGTCCTCATCTGAACAGTGCAGAAAGAGATTTCACAGATGCTAGTTTGTTTTTCAAGATTTTTGTTGATTAGTTTTTATATTTGGCACTCAGACCATAACTGTTAAAGGCTTGCCTATTCATTTAGTTTGATGTCATGCTTCTGGATAGACTCGTTATTGTCCTAAGTGGTTTTACAATGTAGTCTAGGATGAACGTTGCAATCGATTACTAATGCTTTGTGAGTACTTGGTAAATTCCGGTTGATTTTCTTCTTCATTATCAATTGTGGGTTTGGAGGCTCATCCACCAGTGTGCTCATTTTCTTGATTTGTATACACCAAAGTTTCTGGTGGACCGAATTACCTGTTCATGCATCAATTGAATGAATGCTGAATTAGTGAATTGTAAGAAAAATGCCCCACAAGTTGTGCATGCATCCTTCTATTTTTCGGTCGAAAGTGCATTCATCCTTCTCGGTCTCTCTTCTTTCAAGTGTTGTCGTACCGTGCCCTAAGAGCCTCTTTATCAGTGAACTTCTAAATTTCTTAAAACCCAAAAAATTAGAAAGGGATTTTCCTTTTGATGCCCATGTGGTTTCGACTTTTTCTTTCGGTGTCTAAAAAAAATTCTTATTCCTTTTGGTACCCTCTTACTTTTAACTTTCCGTAGCCAAAATAGACCCAAATCTCAAATTCCATCCAAAATTTGCGTTTTCCGTAAAAAAAATATTAAAAAAAACTGAAATATGGGTATTAAAAAAACACGGAAGACCGACGAGCACAAGAGGAGCGACGCACTCGGAAGACCGACGGGCGACAAAACTCTGCATTTATAATCCCTAATTTTACATTCAATATGAGATATTATGGAAATTTATGGTATTTAATGTGATTTAGCCTCTTAAACTTCATATAAAGTTACAATTTTTAAAAATTCAATTGGCTGAATACAAAGAGTCTCCACCTCAAGGAGCTTGAGAGTTTTTTGGCAAATTATTTTGTCATTATAGGATAAATAGATGAAAAATAAAATAAAATAGTTTTTTAAAGTGAGCATGTTCAATCAAATACATTATACCTTTAAAACCATAAACCAAAAGCATTTATCATAATTTAAAATTTTAAATGTAGACAAATCAATAGTTTAGTAACCCACAACCAATTTGATTTGAATTGAATTCATTAATAAATTATAAATTGTAACTACTAATTTAATGATACATTTAAGCTCCCTTCTTTGGAGCTTCACCTTCATTTGTAAAAATGTCTACTTTCTCTTTCCCTCTCCAATCTCTATATATATGTTAGTTTTTGTTTAATTATTCATCATTGTTGAATTTTAGTTTTTCTTCAAATTTGAGTATTTTATATAGGCTAGATATTGTAAGGTTAGGCTTTTTTTATTTTGATTTTGGTTCTCTCTCTCTTCATGTTGATTGTATGTAAGAGGAAGGTAACTTTCAACATTCTCATTGTTTGATGTTGATTTGTTCGATCATGTTTACACTAGAGGTAAAATAAAATTTTAGTAATTGTATTGCTATATTATCTAACATTGATATTAAACAATTTTATTTATCTAATTTGTGTTTGATATTTTGTATCTATTTTTTTCAATTATTTTCACTCGATTATGTCAATAATTTTAACAACTTGAAACTGTGAAAGTTAGTTTATGAAATGTGAAAGATCAATTATATAGGTTAGAAACTCAAAAAGTATAAAAATAAAAATAAAATAAATATCATGTAAATTATATAAATACATAATTATCTAATATCAAATTAAAAATGTTAATATAATAAAAGAATTTATAGATAATGTAAAAAAATGAAATTGAATAGTATAGAGATGGAATATTAAATTAGTTTATTCATATTGATAACCCAACTGTATATATAATTATTTTAATTAATAAAAAATATAAATGGGTACTAAAAATAGACATTTTTTTTGGAAAATAAATAAACTAAAAAGAATAATAACTTAATAAGGCATCATATGACACCATGAATGATACCTTATAAAAAAAATCAAAAGATAAAATTAAAATTTTATTTTTATATAGTTACATCTCATCTTTAACAAATATAATTATATAAAAAAATATGTTTATGTATAAAGTGTAAACATCTATGAAATTTTTTGAGTTTTAACTTTTGAACTTATACCATATATAATTATATATTGATCAACAATCAACATACATAAACCGTAACGTAGTTGAGGAGTGTACTATGTATATCAACTTTAATTGATTTATATTGATTTTTTATTTCTATTTATTTCATTATTACAAAATAATTTTTTATTTTTCTAACCCCCTTTCACTCATTGATTATAAATTAGGAATCCAAAAGATGAAAAAAGTATTGATTAATTTTTATTTTGACATTTATAGTACCCTATTCTATTAATAATATATGTCATCTATAACTACTCAATATTGATTTAAAAGAAAGAAGTAGTTGAAAAAATTATATTCATTATTAATTTTATTTATAATATTTAAATGTTATAAAACATGTAATAAAATGAATTCTAACAATTGTGTATTTGTGTTTTTGTTTTAATGTGTAAGAATCCCAACAATTGTGTAGTAAAATTTTAAGGAGTTTAGAGAGGTGTGTAATAAAATTAGGGTTTAATACTTAGAATTCTAATAAATGGAGGAATATCAATAGGTGGCTTTTATATGTATTATTTTTTAATGAATTCAAAAATATTTTTTTGGTTTTAATGTAAGAATCTCAACAGTTGTGTAATAAAATTTTGAGGTGGTGAGGTATGTAAGAATTCCAAAAGTTATGTACTTTAATTTTGCATTCAATAGTTGGATATAATACATGGAATGTCAATAAGTGAATGTTTTTGTTTTGTTTTTAGGAAGAAGTGAATGTTATATATAATGCTTTTTTATTTTTGGAATACATGGATTAAAGTAATTAGTTCATCAAGGTCATTTAGCTCAAATATAAAATTGGCCTATCATAGTGGCCCATGACCAAATCAGAATTGAATGACTATAGGCATTTATTTTGTGTTTGAGGAAAATAAGGATCAATCAAGAAACCCATGGAGATGGGTAAAGTGAGAAAAAAAATCTATATAATATAAAATATAAAATATAATTAATGATAACCCGTGCGATAGCACGGACCATCCATCTAGTATATATATATATATTGATCAGATTCATCAATTCAGCTTTCAAAGCCCTAATTTTACACAAATCTCAAATCATCGTATATATTGCTCAGATTCATCTCTCAATTGTTTGCTCAATCAGATTTGCCAAAGAAAGTATCGAAAATAGGAATCCGACCTCACCACCTGTGGTTCTCGGCCTCAAATCAAACCCTGTTCGAAAATCTCAAATCATCGAACGTCCCCCAAATCAAAACCCTAAATTCAAAAGTCCCCCAAATCAAAACCCTAATATACTAATGAATCAAATTTAAAACCCAAATCGAAAATAGAACATACGAAATTTGGGATTTCGTACCTGATTTTCGCACAAGATCGCACTTGATTAGCAACTGATTTTCGCACCCTCATCGCCAGAATCGGAAGTCTCAGATTGAACGCACCCTTCTCGGCCTCGGCCTCACCGACAGGCGTCCTTAGGCGTCGCTCTAATGCTCGTCGGACTTCTAAGTTCTGTCGCCCAACAGATTTGGACATACAAAATCAAGGATTCCGCCTTCTGAGTTCTATTACCCAGCATAAAAAATTGAAAGGAAGTCTCAAATTTGGACCTTTCTTCCTGAGTGAGAGCGACTGAAATTAAACGAAAAGACCCATATTTCAGTTTTTTTAAATATTTTTTGACGGAAAATGCATATTTTGGATGGAATGTGAGATTTAGGTCTATTTTAGCTACGGAAAGGAAAAAGTTAAAAGTAGGAGGGTACCAAAAGGAATAAGAATTTTTTTGGGCACCAAAAAGAAAAGTTGAAACCACATGGGCACCAAAAGAAAAATCCCAATTAGAAAATAACAAAAATCTTAAAACCCAAAAAAATAAGAAAATAATAAAAAATTTATCCCAATGAGTATCTTTATTTAAATTATAAAATAATAAAAATCTTAAAAATCCAAAAAAATAAGAAAATAATAAAAATGTTAGACTTTGTCAGTAAAAGAGATACTTTGCCTGACAAGGGTTCACTCACAAAAACCTTTCTTTTTAATAAAATAGTAATATAATGGACCAAATCACCATAACTCTTTGTACAATTTATCAACCTAGGCGTAATTCAAACAATTTGATTGGGTGAGGACTATTTATTTAGAAAGAATAAACAATTAAAATTAAATTGATGGGGCCATTTATTTGGATGAATATTATAGATGTGGGATAAAACCTCTAAGGCTTATGTGGAATAAACTATTAAATTTAGGATAAGTAGAATAGTATATTTGCGAAGTTAAATTGAAGTAAAGTCGGCCCTTGTAGATCCAAAAGGATAGTCAAGGCGGTTTGAGTAGACCCCGAAGGGTAGTCTAGTGAGTGGACTTCGAAGGGTAATCTCGTTGGATGTAGACCACTTGGTTAATCACCGCCGACTATTTATAACATTTATAAATATGTCATGGATAATGGCAACAAGTCACTCAAATAGATCGAGCTTTCCTTCAACAAATATTGCCCATATTCCATGCCAAGGCTATTTCACAATATCGTTGTGAGATAAAACGTTCCAACAACAACAATGGACAAAGTTGGCAAAACAATTTCCATCAAGAACACACATACCTTATTCGAATCATACGCCTCTTTCTTGATCTTTACTTGAGAAAAGTGCTCCATGAAAACCACCACAAAGTGTTTGATTTTTCATGTGACTCTCCCACAATACCACTAAGAATTCCACCGATTTTGTTGTCTCTCGACATGTGAAAAATGATGCCCAACATGTCCCATTTATAAACAAGCAGTCGGCTGTCCAAAAGCTGATTAGAAGTGGTTATAAGAACTTAGAGGAGTTAGAGAGGTTGAGAGAATATAGGAAGTTGGTTAGGAGGTTTCTCTCTGATAGCTTGCATTTAGGTATAGCTTAGGAAGCATATATTTCATGGTTTTAGCTTAGTTTAGTCTAGTTCTTAGATTTTTTAGGTTTTCTAGGAAATTGGAGTTTTGCGCTTGTTTTGTTCGGTTTTGCAGATCTTTAGGTAAACAAGCATGGGCGGGATGGAGCTTAGCGGACTATGGTGGAGTATAATGAAGCTTAGATTGATTCAAGTGATGATTGGAATAATGAAGTCCCAAGAGGTTGTGGGAAAAGAACGCTTAAATTCGGGTCATACATTGGAGTCTTGTTTTGACACCTCTGTCTTGCAATGCTTGGATTGGGAGATATAGTGATCCTAGGGAGCTTAATTTGTTGTCATTGGAAAGCTAATTCAAAGAGATACAATTCATGTTTTTTACTCTGAGTCCAAATTCCAACTCGAACGGGGTAAAAACAGCCTCTGAAGTGTCACTTGAATGCTAAATCGAGAGTGCTGCGGGCTACATCACTAAATGCCGCGACCACGCTACCCAAGAAGTGACCGCCGCATCTGCTTTTACGCGGAGATGTTTGGGCTGAACCTGGGTTATGTTTTGGGCTTCGAGTTGGGCTTGAGTTAATGTGTTCCGACATGTTAAGATGTATTTTGGGATAATTTGATCTTTGGAAACCTTTGGGTATTTAAACCTTGTTTTTAGCTCTCTTTTAATAACTTGGAAGACAATTTAGAGTCTAGGGTTTCTTCTCTCAAAGAGGCAACCTTTGAACCTTTTGTAAGCTTTTCTTTAATTCAATTATTCATTGCTAAATTCAATGTGTTTGACTAGTCATTGAAGTCATAGATTGCATATTATTGTGAGGTTTGATTGATTCTCAACAAACTTGAATAGAGTTTATTCCCTATGCTTAATTGAATCTAAACTAGAGTTTTGTTAGATTGATCACCTAATTGAATTTTTAGTTATAACTGAATCTTATTAATTACCAGTCGGAGTTAATTTGATCAAGAGTAGAACTTTCATCAACTTAGTACCGGTTGGACTAGTTGGTTAAAGAAGGGAATAAATTCACAAGTCACTTAGATGTCTGATTGCTTTAAGTGCTTGTTTCTATTGATAACTTCGATCATTAAGCTGTTGTCTAATTGAATCTAGAAGGTCTTCTAGGTTGTTAGATGATTAGGGTTGTTAGACTGGTAGTTCTATCAACTAAATCTGAAGTTCGGGTCATAATCCTTAGTAGGGTCATAATTCACAATAGATTATTCAAGTGGGAAGAGAATTAAGAGAATCAATGATCAATAAGCATATCTATGATGGATTTAACTAGTTCAACATACTTGTCTCTCCCTTTCGGTTATAACACCTTTGCATTCATATTTACTTCTTACTTTACATAGTAGAATAGAATAATCATTCATAAACCCTCCCTTTCGGTTACTTGGCATCTAAGTAATAACACATTTACACGAGTCTCTGTGGGATCGACCCTTACTTACCGCTCTACTGAGTTTGGTAAACTTTACGGTTTCTTGGATAGGTATAACGACCACTGAAAATACCTCATCAAATTTGGCGACGTTGCCGGGGACTCGTCGCTATTTGTGTTTTACTTTGTGTGCTATTCTTGGTGTTGTGAACCTATCTTACAGTTCATACACCCGCGCTACTAATCTATGGCTTTGTTTGAATGTACATAGCTGCAGGATGAACACTTCCATGACTATTTTTTTAGATTTCAAGATCATATGTTTGAGCTTGGTACTTGGGGATCACGATACAGTGATGGAGAGGTAAACATGGGAGTTATCAATGGTATGAATCTTGAGACAAGGGGATTGGTAGATTACATGAGCAATTAGAGGCTTTTATATATGGGACCTAAGGAATGTTGGGATTTCTTATGTTTCATGCCATTAGAGCTTTCTGGTTGAGTCATCTTCCCAACCACCACAGCCAGTTGATAAGTCTCTTGAGGATATAATCAGGGATCTCTCCAAAGGAGCGGATGCTATAATCATGGAGCATTGTGAGTCATGTTCTTCAAGTTTTCATTCCACTATCTCATGCCCTTTTGAGTTGTGTGAAAGGAGTGGTGGGATCACATTGGAATCAAACGAGTATGAGTTAGACACCCAGATACAAGTTGAGGAGCAATCTAAGACACTTGATGTGGTTTATGAGGATGAATTTGATGCCCAATGTGAATTCACACCTATAAGACACGCTGAGTAGATCATCACAGAGCCAAGGAAAGTCTGTGCAAGCATAGACCCGAGGACTTCCCAGGAGGTCACCCATCCTGGTACTACTCTCGTCCTTGCACACTTAACTTCTGAGTTCTTTGTCCTCACTCGAACTCAGAAAAGGAAGAGCTCTTGTTGACATGTGGAGCACCTCAATCCCTTATAAATTATCGGGGTGTTACAATCTCCCCCACTTAAACACTTGACGTCCTCGTCAAGGCCCAAGCACCGCCCTCTAGGTCGAGTCACCGCCCTCCGGGCCAAGTGCACTCGTAACCTAGAGTCGGCTCTGATACCATTTGTAAGGCCCAACCTTTAGAAGCGCAATCCCATGTCAACCCGAGGACTTCCCAGGAGGTCACCCATCCTGGTACTACTCTCGTCCTTGCACACTTAACTTCTGAGTTCTTTGTCCTCACTCGAACTCAGAAAA
The DNA here is from genome assembly GCA_964016875.1 of Fallopia convolvulus. Classification (NCBI taxonomy): domain Eukaryota; kingdom Viridiplantae; phylum Streptophyta; class Magnoliopsida; order Caryophyllales; family Polygonaceae; genus Fallopia; species Fallopia convolvulus. Next base: position 39,908,462 of record OZ024729.1, read on the forward strand.
GGAAGAGCTCTTGTTGACATGTGGAGCACCTCAATCCCTTATAAATTATCGGGGTGTTACATAAGGAGCATGAGTCATCTTCACCCATGTGGAGTAAATTTCTTGAGGGTTTTGTGGTTTTGGAAGAAGATTGTTTTGTCGACCATGACGACTTCTTTGCTGATGAAGTAGACAACCATGAGGGAGAAAACCAACATGATACATCTGTTAAGGCTCCCGTTGTCATGGTGTGCCCTATGTTAGGCCTTGACATCCCATGTTCCAATTTCCCCACCTTCTCACATCCAGAGCTTTTGGAGTTCCAAGATGAGGAGCCAAGTCTACAACACAAGTTGGAAGGTGAAAAATACATGGAGTTCATTTCTGATACAAGTGGTATTTGTACTAAGTACTTTGACTCATATTGTAAGTATTTTCTAAAGCCATCACTTGTGCTGAATTTATTTGAGCATATGCCATCTCATGTCAATTGGGCACACATGTTTGATAAGTTAAAACGGTCTTTGAAAGTTATATTATGCATCTTTAATTTATCATGGTGTTACTTATGTTTCTCTAAGATATGTGCACATGGGTTTGATAGGTTGCTAAGGGCACTAATCTTGTCAATTCATGCTAAGGGTCAAGCTAATGACGTTAAACAAGCGCTTCTTGGAAGGCAACCCAATGCTTAGAGTAGTTTTGTTTTTTAGTTAATCTTTTGATTTTTAGGTAGTTTTTGTGTGTGTTTAGATATCTCAGGTCCGAAGATTGATAAACCGAAGAAGCCTTCACCACAACCACCGTCGGATTACCAGAACTACCCAGATAGCTACATTCTAGTGAGTTTTTCTCTTTCCTTTACTTTTTACTATACTTTGGGGACAAAGTATGTTTTAAGCATGGGGGAAGTGTATTACTTTTGCATTGCATGTAGTTGTATTAGATTAGGCATATTTAAAAATTTTGCATGCATTGATTAAAATCTTGTAAAAAAAATCAGAAAAATTTGAGAAAAAAATTCAAAAATATTGCATTTAGGTTCTTATTTCCCATTGTTTGAAACCACTTGTTTCTCTAAGTTTAAGTATGAGTCCTAATCCATGATTTGCATGATATGCTGAAGTTTCTATGATATAAGCATGATCTTTGATTATTTACTTTGACTATAAGATTGAGCATGTATAATAGTGATGAGGTATTTTTCAGTCGTTTACTGATACGCTGGTTTTAGTACAACGTAATTCTGTATTTTTATTAGGATTTCTGAGTGTTTTAGGCTAGATTAGGGTGTTTATGTGTAATATCAGAAAAGCCTACAGTTGAAGATTTTGAAGACAGAAGTCCTAAGTTCGAGCTGAAGAGTTTACGGAAACAAGACCCGCGCCCTCGGGTTTGGACTCGGGCCCGGGGTGAAGGAAGATTCGAGAGAAGTTGAAGATCGCTGGACCCGCGCTCGCGTTCCATGGCCGCGCTCGCGGTTCGTCGAGGATCCGCGACCGAGGGGAGAATACTTGACCCGCGCTCGAGGATGTTAACCGCGCTCGTGAGTAGCTTTATTTCCGAAGCGCGCCGACTTCGTTTTTCTTTTATCTTTTATCTATTTTTATATCTTTAGGTTTCGGTTGTTTTTCTACTGTTTAAGCTTAGTTTCGTAGCAGACTTTGTTATCACACATTATCTAGCATACTTTTACTTTCTAGGTTTTATTTCAGTTTTATTATGGAGAACTAATTTCCCTTAGAGTTTGTTTGATCAAGGAAGCCTTTTTATGTAATTCGTGAGATTCTGGTAACTTTTCTATCCCTTGGTTAATATCAAAACTCTTGTGCTAAATTTTATGATTATCAATTGATTTCTCTTGGTGCGCAACTTGTTGAATTTGATTGATATTCTACTGTTTGGATTAGTTTGATTGTTCTCTGTGCAATCTTATTTATCCTTTAAACAACTCTTTTCTAGGACCGTGGACTAGAATTGAGAAAGAGTGTTTGATTGTTATTTTATGCATGAGACTCGTAGCTTGATTGCATGATTTGATATCCTTCTATCCTTAATACTTTGCATGATTTGAATTAAGCGTTCTTGTTCATATCATAATTTCGCTTGGACCGTGGTCAAGTGGAAATCTTTTATAAGGATTGGAATTAACCTGGGAATTAATAGAAAAGTGGATGAATTAATGATCGAATGATTAAAAAGGTGGAATTGATTGAATGAACTCTGCTTTCCTTCATTGATTTGGTACTTTAATATTATTTACTTGCTTAAAATCCCAAAACCCCTTGTTTTGTCTTTGCTGATTGTTCAGAATACCGATTCTCTTGGGTTCGACCCCTTACTTGCATGCTATACTAGTTTGTAGTTTAGGGTCATTTATTTTTGATCTTGGCAACAACGACTTTAGCCGAGTCATTTACCTATCAAAGAATCCTAACTTAACCAAACTTAGTAGAATGGTAAGGGTCGATCCCACAGAGACTCGTGTAATTATGCTTTACTTGTGTGCCAAATAATAGAATTAAAGGGGGGTTTTAGAATGATTATCTATTCTAATATGCAAACTAAAAACTAACTATGAATTCACATATGATTGTAAGAAACAAGTATGAGAAAATCGTGTTCAACTAGTTAAATCCATCATAGATATGCTTATTGATCATTGATTATCTTGATTCTCAATTCACTTGAATAATCTACCGTGGATTATGATCCAAAACTTTATATTTAGTTGAAAGAGCTAACAGTTTGAACAACCATAATCATCTAACAACCTAGAACAACATCTAGATTCAATTAAACGACAGCTTTAAGTTCAAAGTATCGATAGAAACAAATACTCGACGCAAACAGCTGATCAAGTTATCTGTGGTTTATTCCCTTCTACAACTGAATAGCCCGAACTGGTCTAAACAATTATAGTTGCTACTTTATCTAATCAACAAGGAACGGGCATTAATTAGATTAGTTGTAAATTAACCTAGAAATTCTATTAGGTGGCCAATCTAACAAAACCCTGGAATAATTCCGATTCAATTAAGCACAAGGAATAAAACATATTCAAGTTGTTGAGAATCATTCAAACCTCACAATATTATGCAATCTATGATTTCAATAACTAGTCAAACACAATGAAATTAGCAATGCATAATTAAATTAAAGGAAAACTTACAAGAGGTTCAAAGGTGGCTCTTTTGAAAGAGAGAAAACCCTAGCCTCCAAAATTATGTTTCCAAGTTGTGAAAGAGAAACTAAAAACAAGGTTTAAATACCGTAAGATATCCAAAGACCCATAAATCCCGAAATACATTAAAACATGTCAGTCAAGACCTAACTTAAGCCCATTTTGAAGCCCAAACACGCGGCCCAACTCTCTCGCACGAAGACAGATGGCGCGGGCATTTTCTAGGGTGGCGCGGCCGCGCATGCAGGCACTCAAGCCCGCGCCACTTCTCGGTTCAGCATTTAGGCGACACTTCAAAGGCTGTTTTGACCCTCTTAGAGTTGGAATTTGGACTCGAAGTAAAAATATGAATTGTAGCTCTTCGAGTTAGATTTCCATTGATAGTAAATTTAGCTTCATCTGACTATTGTAGCTCCCAAACCAAGCATTGCAAGATAGAGGTGTCGAAACAAGAACTCCAATGCATAGCCCGGGTTTAAGCGTTCTTTTCACACAAGCTCTTGGGCCTTGGTTCTTCCAATCTTCACTTGTATCACTCTAAGCTTCATCAAACTCCACCATAATCATCTAAGATTCATCTCGTCCATGCTTGTTTACCTAAAGATCTTCAAAACCGAACAAAACAAGCGCAAAACCCGAATTTCCTAGAAAACCTAAAAACCTAAGAATTAGACTAAACTAAACTAAAACCATGCAATATAAACATAAATATGCATCGTAAACACTACCTAAATGCAAACTATCAAATAGCTTGAGTTTTAGATTTATTTTGAAGTTCTAGACATAATTTGCCTTGTGAGATTTTTGGCCTTTCATTGATTATATTTGTTCTCTATATTCTTGAGTGTATCACCATTATTTTCTAGCTCCAGAACTTGCGTATAGACTCTTTTTCAAGGCTGTTACATGATTGAATGCATGACATTAAAATGATTGAGGCAATATTTCTTATTAGCCTATTATTTCCCTTCCTATCTTACAAGATCCATGTTTTGACACCCCACTTCTTTGAGCTTTAAAGCCTATTTTTATTAGCTCCACAAAATAATCCCTAGCCTAATAAGCTTGACCCATTTGGGATTTAGGACTTTAGGTTTGTTTTGTTTTATGTGAGTTTTGTATGAGTACAAAACTCACATAAAATTGGGCGGACTAACCCGTCCAACCCGTACCGCCCGCCCGGAAAATTGGGCGGACTTGGACAAGATTTCCAACTTGAAAGGGTAAATAAGCCCGGCCTGCCCGAATTCATGGGCGGGACACGGACAATATTTTTGACCGAATATCCCGGATAATCCGCCCGAATACCCGAATATATTAAATATTTAAAATAAATATTTATATTTATAAATAAAAGAGAGTTAGTTATTATAGTTCCTTCACCTTGTCACCTAAAAAGCTAGCATAAATACGATCTTAGTTTCAAGTAATGTTAGACAGGGTAATTATAATACTAGGATTTTCTAGTTTTTTAATGGACATAAAAAAATAATTTTATATGAATTTATATTCGGGTCCCGACGGGCTACCTGGGTCCGGATGTCCGGGCGGACTTGGACATCCTTGCCGGCCCGAATCACCCGCTTGACCCAAACCCGCTCGGACAAATGGGCATAATTTTTGTTCAAAGCTCGGCCCGGATCCGGCCCGAACCCGAGTTTGTACAGGTCTATGTATAAGTATGGGGGAGTTTGAAAGAGAGGTGGAAAAGAGGATATACAACTCTAGTGTGCAAAGTGAAAAAAATGAAGGTGAAAATAAGTGCAAATAAAGAAAAGTGAACTTTAAAGGTTAGTAACCTTCATAAGTATAAGAAGAGTTGGAAAAAAAGAAGGCAAAAAGTGAGAAAAAAAAGAAAGAAACAAAGTGCTTGATTGAGTATGTTTGGAGTTGGTGAAGAAGTTTTGGGAGTCTTAAGTGAAAAGTGGGTTGATTTTGGGTTTAGGATTAGTTCTTTATCCCGGATTTAGCCCCACATGACTAAATATGATCCCTTCCAAATTTCTCTTTATCTTGAGCCCATTACATTCCTTAAAAGTCCTCATGATTTTTGTTGTGTATTTGGTCTATATCGGTGGAGAATTAGGACGTTGATGCAAGCCTATGGTAGTCTAGTTTTTCATTGTTGATTTGAGTGAAACACAAATCCTTAAACACTTGAGTAAAAGTGCAAACACATTATCTTGGTGAGGTCTAGAATGGATGAATGATCTTTGCTCTTTTCTTGATAATATGCATGCTATGAATTCGATCTTGGTCAAGTTTTGATTATATGTTGAATTGCTTGATTGAATATGAGATGGATGCATGATTGCATTGATGTGGTGTGAGTTGGATTTATGTCTTGCTTGAGGACAAACAAGGGTTAAGCATGGGGAAATTTGATAGCTTGCATTTAGATATAGCTTAGGATGCATATTAATGTTTATATTGCATGGTTTTAGCTTAGTTTAGTCTAGTTCTTAGATTTTTTAGGGTTTCTAGGAAATTCAGGTTTTGCACTTGTTTTGTTCGGTTTTGCATATCTTTAGGTAAACAAGCATGGATGGGATGGAGCTTAGCGGACTATGGTGGAGTTTGATGAAGCTTAGAGTTATTAAAGTGATGATTGGAAGAATGAAGTCCCAAGAGGTTGTGGGAAAAGAACGCCTAAATCCGGGTTATGCATTGGAGCCTTGTTTTGACACCTCTATCTTGCAATGCTTGGATTGGGAGATATAGTGATCTGATGGGGCTGAATTTATTTTCATTGGAAAGCTAATTCAAAGAGCTAAAATTCATATTTTTACTCCAAGTCCAAATTCCAACACGAAGGGGGTAAAAACATCCTCTGAAGTGTCACTTGAATGCTGAACCAAGAGTGCATGCTGTTATGCGAAGATGTTTAGGCCAACGCTGGGTTATGTTTTAGTGCTTCGAGTTGGGCTTGAGTTAATGTGTTCTGACGTGTTAAGATGTATTTTGGGATAATTTGATCTTTGGAAACCTTTGGGTATTTAAACTGTTGGGATAATGGAGCTTGATTCAAGATTAGACGAAATAGGAGACAAAGGCGAAAAGAAGCAGCGAAGATGGAACGGAAAAGGCAAACCGCGGGCGTGGGCGAGAGAGCCGCGGGCGCGAAATAGGGCGTCGCGGGCACGAGGCAGGCTTGTGCGTCAGCAATCCGTGTCGGGTTTGAGTGTTTTTTGTCTTGCAAGCTTCGGGCTATTTTTGGTAGATAGGATTTTCTATCATTAATGGGTAAAAGATATTAGATATTAGGAGAGAATTATATCTAGGGGATATTGGAATATTGGCCTTGTGTCTATATTTAAACCCAACTAGATTATTGTAATTGGTGTACTAGGTTAAGCAGTGTGCTGAAAACCTAAAAGGTTAGAGGGAAAAATTCAGAGTGCTAGAGAGGTTAGGTTAGACTAATCAGATCAGTCTAGATCAGTGGGTCAGGTCTTGTAATCCTTGTAATCCTCAAATCTAGTGGAAAGTCCTTGGCTTGGTAATGTCCATAGACGTAGTCATTTTGACGAACTAGGTCAACAAATTATCTTGTTCTTCTATTGTTTATTTTCTTACTTCTCTTGTGAATTTGTGAGCTTGTTATTGTTGCAAGTAGGTCGAATTTTCCCATCAACTGGTATCAGAGCTAAGGTTCCTACAGTTGCAATGGACGGAAAGATTCATGTGGAGAAGTTTGATGAAACTGGTGGGAGCAAGACAGTAGTTCCTAGTAGGCAGGAGACCTTCAAGGAAGATCAACGGTTCAATGGTCAAGAGATCATTGAGGAACAAGATAGGGAGTCAACTCCTAACTCCTATCCGATGTTGAAACACAAGCCAGAAGACTATCGAGAGGGCAGGAAAGTCAGGTGGGCTGACATTGTAGAGGAGGAAGGTTGCAAGGAGGAGTCCATACGACAGGTGTCGAGTCTGGTGGGAGAAAACCTTGCTAACAAGCTTAAGGAACTGAGGCCTGACAAGGCTTCAAACGGGCTTACGTAAGTTGGAGGCCCGGCGCTACCAAGACTAAAGGACTGTTGCCGAAGAAGACAATTACAATTGGAATCAGTCTCCAGGTGGGAGATTGTTGGGATTATGGTGCCTGATTCAAGATTAGGCGGAATAGGAGACAAAGGTGAAAAGAATCAGTGGAGATGGAACAGAAAAGGCAAACCGCGGGCACGACACAAGGCACCGCGGGCGCATGATGAGGTATTTTTCAGTCGTTTTACCTATCAAAGAATCCTAACTTAACCAATCTGAGTAGAATGGCAAGCAAGGGTCGATCCCACAGAGACTCGTGTATTAATGTTATTACTTATGTGCCAAGTAACTAAAGGGGGGTTTTCAGAATGATTATCTAAACTAATATGCAAGAATAAAACTAACTATGAATGCAAAGATGATTTGAATATATGAAAGACAAACGTGTTCAACTAGTTAGATCCATCATGATATTGATTCGCTGATCATCGATTCTCTTGATTCTCTTCTCACTTGAATAATCTATTGTGGATAGTGATCCTACTAAGGATAAAAACCCGAACTTCATATATAGTGGATAGAACAACCAGTCTAACAACCCTAATTATTTAACAACCTAGAAGACCTTCTAGATTTAATTAAATAACAACATGACGATTCAAGTTATCAATAGAAACAAACAACTTAGAGCAACCAGACATCTAAGTGATTTGTGAATTTATTCCCTACTTTAATCAACTTGTCCGACCGGTACTAAATTGATTAAAGTCTACTCTTGATCTAATTAACTCCGACCGGTAATTAATCAGATTCAGTTGTAAATTAACCTAGAAATTCTATTAGGTAGCTAATCTAATAAAACCCTAGAACAATTCTGATTCAGTTAAGCACAAGGGAATAATTTCTATTCAAGTTTGTTGAGAATCAATTAAACCTCACAACTACATACAAATCATGACTTCAATAACTAGCCAAACACAAAGGAAAATTAGCAATGCATAATTGAATTAAAATCAAACTTACAAAGGTTTCAAAGTCTTCCTTGAGAGAAAAACCCTAGCCTCCAAAAGTATGATCAAAAGTTTTTAGAAAATAATCTATCATAAAGTATTTATATGCTCCTAAAAATATCCTCAAACACTATATCTTAAACCTCATACTCGGATAACACAAGCCCAAAAATCAACATTCCAAAGCCCAAAACCAATCTCGGCCCAAAGCACTTGCTCCGTGTAAAATCCCGAATGCGCGGCTTCGACACCAGAAAGCGCGACCGCGCTTTCTCTTGCAACCCCGCGCTTTCCCCTTTCAGTTGGGATTGCGCGGCATTGTTGCTCGGCTTCATCCCGAGCACTTGGCTTGTCTTTGGCTTGTCTTCTTCCTTGCCTTGGCCCTTCTCCTAGCATGTCCTAGCTCTCTTGGCTCCTTTGCCTCGTCCATCACCACCATGATCCATCTGTACTCGCCCCGCTGTTGCTCCTTAACCTAAAAACCTGTAAAACCGAGCAAACCAGCGCATAATACCCGATAACACAAAAACCTAAAAACTACATAAAAACTAACCTAAAACTAACTAAAACATATATAAAACATGCATCTAAACTACTCCTATATGCGAGCTATCAAATTCCCCCATGCTTAACCCTTGCTTGTCCTCAAGCAAGACATAAATCCAAATCACGCCATAGAAATACAATCATACATTCATCTCAAGTCAAACAAACATTTCACATATAATTGAAAACCTAACCAAGACTTCCTAACATGCATCATCATAAGCATAGAGCAAAGACCATTCATTCATTCTAGACCTCACCAGGGTTATTGTGTTTGCACTCAAACTCTCAAGCGTTTAAGGGTATGTGTTTCACTCAAAATCAACCATGAAAACTAGACTACCATATGCTTGCATCAGAGTTCTAAATCTCCACCGCTGGGGATCAAATACATAACAAAAATCATGAGGTCTTTTTAAGGCTTGTAACGGGGCCAAGGTAAAGAGAAATTTGGAAGGGATAACATTTGGCCTGTGGTGCTAAATCCGGGATAAAGAACTAATCCTAACCCAAAATTCAACACTTTCTTTCTCATAACACTTCCCCAACTTCCACTCTACCAACTCCTTACATTTACAATTAAGCACTTTGCTTCTCTTTTTCTTTCTTCTTCAACTCTTTCTTACTTTGCTAATGAAGACTACACACAGTTCAAGCGATTTTTCTTTTTGCTTTGCAACAAACATCTTCATCTTCATTTTTTTCACTTTGAAACTAAGAGTTGTATTTTCTCTTTTCCTCCTTTTCCTCCAACTCCCCCATACTTGTACATAACTCACACAAAACAAAAACACAACCTAAAGTCCTAAATCCCGGATCCTGGGTCAAGATTATTAGGCTAGGAAAATTTTGTGGAGCTATCAAAAATAGGCTTAAAGCTTAAAAGAAATGGGGTGTCAAGAACATGGATCTTGTAAGGTAGGAAGGGAAATAATAGGCTTAAAAGAAACATTGCCTCAATCATTTTAATGTCATGCATTCAATCATATAAAGCAGCCTTGAAAAAGAGTATTAACGCAAGTTCTAGAGCTAGATAATCATGGTGATACACTCAAAGAATTTTAGAGAACAAATAATCATGAAAGGCCAAAAATATCTCACAAGGCTAATTGTTGTCTAGACCTTCAGAATGAATCAAATACTCAAGCTAAATACATGCTCCATCCTATAATCAAGGTAATCAAACAATGATCATGCTCATATCATATCAACTTCAGTAAATCATGCAAATCATGGGTTAGAACTTATACTTAACATAGAAAAACAAGAGGAATCAAACAATGGGGAAATAAGAACCTAAATGCAATATTTTTGTATTTTTTTTCAAATTTTTCTGATTTTTTTCATTTTTCAGGATTTTAATCAATGCATGCAAAAATTATAAATATGACCTAAACTAATGCAACTACATGCAATGCAAACAAGTAATTCCCTTCCCCCATGCTTAAAACATACTTTGTCCCCAAAGTATAGTAAAAAGGTAAGGAAAAGAGAAAAACTCACAAAACTCTAGTTGTTCGGGTAGTAAGGCGGAAAATCTTGTGGTGGCGGTGGCTGGTACTCCGGTGGATACTCTGGCTGGGGATGGTACGGTGGGATCTCCTGTGCCGGCGGTGGCTGGTATGGCGGAACTGAGGATACGGCGGATCTGGGAAGGCATACTGAGGATACGACGGATGAGGCGGATAGCCTGCTGAGCTCCATCCATCCAATCTGGTGTTGAGCAGTCTGAACTGCTCATCCTGGCGAGCCTGAAAAGCAGCAAGCTGCTGATCCTGATGAGTCTGAAATAATGTGAACCGCTGATCCACATAACCTCTCATGCCCTGAAAGCTCTGATCGATGTGAGAAGACAAATCATTGTATCGCTGCGTGTTGTCCAGCTGCATCTGTCTCATCATTTCCATCATCTGGTTATACTGAGCATCAGAGTAATGTACACCTCCAGCAGGTCGAGACGGATCAAACTGCCTCTGCTGATCCTCCTCCTCAGACTCATCATCCTCATCAGTGTCAGCATCTTCAGCAGATTCTTCCTCTTCTTCTTCTTCTTCAGCCATGGTGAAATCTTCATCCATCTCCTCTTCATCAGAATCCACCACAATAGGAACTGAAACCGCCTTCTTACCCCTAACCGGGCCCTTAACGGTAGCCACATCCAAGTCTCCAGCCTGAACCTTGATGAACCAGTTAGCCGGACTATCCCCAATCTGCACTCGATGTCCATCAGGAAGCTTCATTGCTCTCCCAGAATCACCAATCGCCCAGAAGTAAGAGTTTTTGTACTTGTAGAGAGCCCCCATTTTCTTCAACATGATGAAGTCAATAGGTGAAGGCGGAATATCAACATGTAACCTGCTAAGATCGATACCAAAATGCTTGGCTAGGAAAGTAACAATCCCGCCAATACAAATGGCTCCACCGCCTTTGTTCCCAACATGAGCCATGTGGTGCATCAGCATAGCACCCAAGTTCAACGGTTTCCTCTTCAAGCTCGCAGCCAATACAGTGACGTCTTTCTTGGGACAATTGTTTCCCCCATCACCTCTCCCATTCAGAGTGCTAGCAATGAACCGCTGGAACACCTTAATAGCGGGATGAGTGATGGGAGAGGCCTTTTCTCTAGACGGATTGTACTGAGATCTCCCTGTGATGGCTTTCCAAAAGTGTCTGTCAGCCCATGTAGCACCTGCCTCTGTAAGCACCAAATCTCTACTAATAGGGAAATTACAGAACCCAAACACTCGGTTGACCTCTTTCAAGGTCATCTTCCTTCTAACGCCCCCTAGCCAAAACTTAATCTCCCCTTCTCCTTTAAAATTGGTGGACAAGGTGCTCAGAAACTCCAAAGTTAACCCCTTAAAGGTCGGTTCACACAGCTTTAAGAACTCACGCATATGCAGATACGCTCCTATTTCATTCAACAGATGAGCTATCCCAATCTGGTTCATGAGATCCCAGTCAATGAACCGAGTTGCTTTCCACTCTCTATCTTTCAGAAGCTCAAACCTAATCACATGACTGTCTTTGGTCAAAGTGATCCCAAAAGTCTCTTGGGTGACCTCCCCCACCACAGCAGGGGGAGCTAAAGCGGCTCGGGATGATGAAGTTCCATCAGTTCGGCCTCTCTTGTTACCCATGATATCAGAATTTCAAATAAACCTGCACAAACACCACACAACAAACAAGCAAGCGCAATTCCGTTGTCCCGGCAAGGACAACCACAACAATATTTCACAGATAATCACTCAAACGCTCTCTTCCCCCACTACCTAGAACAAATTAATCAAAATTTAATCAAATTCTAATTAATTTCTAGGTAATTTTCGGATTTGCATGCAAAGTTCAAATAAAACACGAATCTAGCCTAGAATCATGCAATAAACGAACTTTTGTAAAGGTCTTAAGCCTAAATCCAAGCCTAAAGGGGTCAAATTCGGGTTTTTTCTAATCAAACCTAGATCTAGATTTAATTCGACTAAAACCGAATTTTAAGAGGAGATTGTGAAAAACTTACTTGAATTCCGCTTGAATGTGAGTTCCTTGCTTGAATTTGCTTGAAAATCCGACTTGAATGGCTTGGGTGAAGCTTGAGCTCTTGAGCTTTGATGGAGGAAGAGGTGAGGAAGGAGAGGGAGGCTGCACGAGTGGGGGTGTAAAAATAGGGCTTCGGTTTTAATTAAGGGACGTCGCTGAAAAGCGGCCCAATGCGCGGGATTGCACGGAAATGCGCGGCCGCGCATTCTCAGCCGCGCTTTCTCTTGCAACCCCGCGCTTTCCCCTTTCAGTTGGGATGGCGCGGCATTGTTGCTCGGCTTCATCCCGAGCACTTGGCTTGTCTTTGGCTTGTCTTCTTCCTTGCCTTGGCCCTTCTCCTAGCATGTCCTAGCTCTCTTGGCTCCTTTGCCTCGTCCATCACCACCATGATCCATCTGTACTCGCCCCGCTGTTGCTCCTTAACCTAAAAACCTGTAAAACCGAGCAAACCAGCGCATAATACCCGATAACACAAAAACCTAAAAACTACATAAAAACTAACCTAAAACTAACTAAAACATATATAAAACATGCATCTAAACTACTCCTATATGCGAGCTATCAGCGCAACACAAGGCACCGCAGACGCGGCACATGGCACCGTGCGCGCGACACAGGGTACCGCCGACGTGGCATTGGGCGCCGCGGGCACGGGGCAGGCTTGCGCGCCAGCAATCCGTGTCGGGTTTGAGTGTTTCTTGTCTTGCAAGCTTCGGGCTAATTTTGCTGGATAGGATTTTTTATCATTAATGGGTAAAAGATATTAGATATTAGGAGAGAATTATATCTAGGGGATATTGGAATATTCTATCCTTGCATATATCTTGTAATAGCATGTTTCCATCTTTTAGGCCTTGTGTTCTCTATTTAAACCCAACTAGATTATTGTAATTGGTATACTAGGTTAAGCAGTGTGTTGAAAACCTGAAAGGCTAGAGGGGAAAATTCATTCCTAGAGAGGTTAGGTTAGACTGATCAGATCAGTGGGTCAGGTCTTGTAATCCTTGTAATCCTCAGATCTAGTGGAAAGTCCCTGGCTTGGTAGTGCCCCCAGACGTAGTCATTTTGACGAACTGTGTCAACAAATTATCTTGTTCTTCTATTGTTTATTTTCTTACTTCTCTTGTGAATATGTGAGCATGTTATTGTTGCAAGTAGGTCGAATTTTGCCAACATAAACCTTGTTTTTAGCTCTCTTTAAATAACTTGGAAGACAATTTGGAGGCTAGGGTTTCTTCTCTCAAAGAGGCAACCTTTGAACCTTTTGTAAGCTTTTCTTTAATTTAATTATGAATTGCTAAATTCATTGTGTTTGACTAGTTATTAAAGTCATAGATTGCATATTATTGTGAGGTTTGATTGATTCTCAACAAACTTGAATAGAGTTTATTCCCTATACTTAATTGAATCTAAACTAGGGTTTTGTTAGATTGATCACCTAATTGAAATTTTAGTTATAACTAAATCATATTAATTACCGGTCGGAGTTAATTTGATCAAGTGTAGAACTTTCATCAACTTAGTACCGGTTGGACTGTTGGTTAAAGAAGAGAATAAATTCACAAGTCACTTAGATGTCTGATTGCTCTAAGTGCTTGTTTCTATTGATAACATGGATTGTTAAGCTATTGTCTAATTGAATCTAGAAGGTCTTCTAGGTTGTTAGATGATTAGGGTTGTTAGACTGGTAGTTCTATCAACTAAATCTGATGTTCGGGTCATAATCCTTAGTAGGGTCATAATTCACAATAGATTATTCAAGTGGGAAGAGAATCAAGAGAATAAATGATCAATAAGCCTATCTATGATGGATTTAACTAGTTGAACACATTTGTCTCTTATTGATTTAAATACCTTTGCATTCATATTTACTTTTTTACTTTGCATAGTAGAATAGAATAATCATTCATAAATCGCCCCCTTTCGGTTACTTGGCATCTAAGTAATAACACATTTACACGAGTCTATGTGGGATCGACCCTTACTTACCGCTCTACTAAGTTTGGTAAAGTTTAAGGTTTCTTTGATAGGTATAACTACCATTGAAAATACCTCATCACTCTCTCCATAACTACCTTCATCCTTATCCAAACTCCCCCTACCCCCCCCCCCCTCTCTCCTCTTATATGAGCGGCCAACAAACCCTAGAAAGTCCCATATGTGCCGTCCAAAATCAGCCTAGAAAGGCCCAAGAAGTTGGTCCAAAATTCTTTAGACAAAACCCATCATCAAGCCCAAAAACAAGCCCAAGTTGGCAATCCATTTGACCCAAATTTCAGTCCATAGGATCGGCGCATCTTAGCCCAATACCACGCCTAATGGGCTGGCCCACCATGTCCCACATAGGCCTAGGTCCAAGTTAGCATAGCTAGGTACCAAGCTAGGTCATCGAGCTAGTGTAGCTGACCCTTAGCTGGTTGAGCTAACATCCATCTAGTTGAGCTGGTTTGAGTTGAGTTTCAGCTAGTTGAGCTGACTTCCAAGTTATTTGAGCTAACTATAAGTTAATTGAGCTTACTTGAGCTAGTCCCTAGCTAGTTGAGCTAATTTCCAAGCTACGAGCTAGGAGCTAAGTTTAACTTATGGAGCTAACGTACAAGCTAGTTTGAAGCTTTCAAACTACGTTCTAGCATTCGTAACTATGTGCCAAGCTATTCTCAAGCTTTGGTCCTTGTCTAAGACATTCACTAAGCTTAGAGAAGCTACCATGCACTTATATAATAATTCACAAAGCTAACTTACATTATTTCCTTGCTCAAAACAAAAAACCTAGCTCGGTTGAGCATCAAGACAAGTGTCTGGCGCCTTGTGCCATGGTATAGGGGCGCCGCAACAATGTCTCGTAGCTGCCAAACCATCCTAGTGCCATTGTAAGCACTAGGCGTGCCATAGCCCAAGGGGTAGACACGCCCCTACCGATGAAATGATTGTGTCGTGCCAAGGCCGAGGCATGGACGCGCCCATACCAAGCGATGTACCATGCCGCACCATTGGCACATAAGGTTCCAACACCCAAGTGTCGAAGCATGTCTTGGAATCTAAAATTAGCCATATTTCTATTGAAAGGGATTTTACTGACAACAAATAAATTTGTAGTCAAGACCCCGCAGAGTACAGGGAGTCAGGATCGTCCACGGGAAGCAAGTTTATGTTTATTTACTGATCTATAAAGCAAAAGAACACACAAAACTAAAACAAAAGCAAAGGGTAACGATCAGCTAACAAATCAAACAGGTCGGTACCGACCTTGTCAGGGTCGGTATCGACGCTGTACTGAACTAAAACGTAGCAGGTTTAACACAGAAAATGCGGGTTCAGTACCGAGCTTAGGGGCCTCAGTAATGATGTGAGCAAAGAGAAAAGATGAATTTTCAATTAAGAGAAAAATCTAGGACAAGGGTTCACCACAACATAACTATGCAAGTCAAACGATATGGAAGATAAATATCTTGCCTTTAACTTAAAGGTATCAACTTTCATTGAGAAGACAAGCAAATCAATCAATTTTCATAAATCAATTCACTTTAAACTACTTGTTTTGATCCAAAGTTTTCAACTTTCGTTATTAAACTTTATCGCAATTCAAGTTTATAACTTTCTCTTTCGATTAAGCCATAGACTCAAATTACTTCAACTTTCGTTAAAGTATAAGCATAAACAAGAATAAATAGATAGAAGGCATTCAATTCAAACAAACCATCTTTCATGCATAATCATGGTGGGTTTCCAACCCCAATCCTAGAAAAGAGTACTACTCACACATGCTTAAAGAAGAACAAACAAAATACATGAATGAAACTCACTTTCTCTTAATGCACACTCATTTTCTATCCCTCACCAAATAAATCCTAGAAAGTCTCATAAACACAAAGAAACTCTTGGCTTTGTCTATAATTGCATTTTCACATATACTATTTTTCTTCCCATTTTTTTCTGAATTTTCTGCATTTTTTCTGGGAAGGGCTCGGTATCAGCCCCACTGGGGTCGGTAACGAGTTTGTACTGACTCCCTCTTTTTTTTCTTTCTGCTGAGAGAATCTCGGTACCGACCCTTACAGGGTCGGTAACGATGTACTGAAACTTCATTCTTTTTCTTCTTTCCTTACTCGTGCACTTCTTTTACCAAGAGTTCTTTTTACAACTTTTTTAACAAAGAGACTTCCAATCTACCCAACTCATTCCTTTCTTTTGAACCAATATACATCTTTACTCAACAAAACAACTTCAACCAACTAAGTTCTAATCCCCGGATAGGGTCAAGTTTATATCAGCTAGGGAACAATTTTGTGGAGCTAAAAATAACAGGCTTAAGGCACAAATTGGCTTCAAAAACAAGGAATAATGTAAGGGCAGATATGGATTAATAGGGCTGGAGAAAAATTAAGTTCTCTATCATATGATTTCACAAGTAATGAATTAAATCTTATAGAGGTTTTGAGAAATAGATAACCATCACAAATTCAAGAGATAATATACATATAAGAGAGTAAATCACACATGAAAATCAAGGCTAAATAAGCTCACATGGTAATTTTGTTGGATTGCAATAAACTCATGTCCTCCATCGGGACTTAACAATCTTGTGATAATCCTCCTCAACTTCCACTCGAGCTGCATAGGCTTCTTGGAACTGGTTCATCTAGTCATGCATGTGGTATTGAGCCATGCAAAGCTGCTGCATCCGGGAAGCTAAGTCATTTGCCCACTGTGGTGGAGTAGAGTTGGAGCTGGAGGCACGATTGTGGTTGTACCCATCGGTACCTTGCTGGTTCTAGCGAAATCGGGGGTCGATAGTGGGGTCATACACCACGATACCACGCTCATCTGGCACGTTAACGTTCCCATCTGCATCAGCCACCCCATCGGTACCGAAGCCATATGGCTCGGTATCGACCTCCTCAGCAGCATCATGATCATCTTCTTACATGTCGTCTTCATCCCTCTCGTACCGTGATTTAGCTATCCTCAATGAAGCATCATCCTCAGGTTTTGTAGCCAATGGGAATGGTGTGGACGTCCACGTCTCATACCAATTGGGAAGGTACAAGAGCTCGACTTTATCCGACGTGACCAATACTTGGCGACCATTGACCGTAGTGGTGACTCCCTCATTGCATCTCTGAAAATCCCTGAAGACACCCAATAGTTTGTGCCTAGATTTTTTGAACGGAGTACAGTGTAGCGTGTGAGATTGATCTCACAAGCTAAAGCTAGAAGGACCACCATCCCTCCAAAGTAGATCTCCCCTAATTGTTCCCCATGTTGCTCCACATACGTCACCCACTTGTACCCCAAGTTCATTGGAGCAGGATCGGTGAAAAGCATGGTACAGAGGCAACCAATCTCCGTCCTTATGGGCCGAGATAATTCCTTCTTGGCCAAATGGTGGAGCCAAGAATCCTAAGGATGATGCGGAAGAGTGGGTTGATGATGTGGGAGCTGGGGATTGCTGGTGTAGTACAACGATCTTGGCCCGTGATGTAGCTCCATGTCTCGGGAACTTTGAAATCATCAGGGGCTATGTACTCTCGGGAGGGGCTGGGAAAATGAAGAAGAGTGTTGAACTCGGACATGTTGAGATTGTAGTCCCCATTCCCGAGTCTGAAGGTGATCCTCCCCTCTAATCTTGGACTTTTGAATTTTGTTTGGAGAGTGGCTACAAACTCAGCGATGATGGCCGAATAATGAGGGATTTCTTAAAATTTTAGGAGGTGAGCGGCACCTATGATAGAGAAAGCGTGCTTGAGGTCCTCATACATTCCAAGCTTCTTCCCACCAACCTTGGAAAACCATCTTTTTTGTGAGGTTTGTTGTAGACGATGTTGAAGATCTATTCTTGTGCAACAGTTTTTAACTCCACATTATCCATACATGGTGGAGATGGAGATGGGTTGGGCCTCTTTGTTCTCTTGCCCGCCCTCTTGCTTGATCGGCTTGTGCTTGCCATTGAAACCCTATAAAAACACAAACAAACAAAGATAAGCTCTACTCATGATAATAATACACCAAAGAACCCCATACTTGCATGGAAACCAAGCTCATGCATTTAAATTCAAGCATTTTGGAGGGTCGGTACTGAACCATTTGGGGTCGGTAACGAGCTCCCTAAAAAAACTATATTTTGGTTAAGAGAGGGTCGGTACCGACCTTACAAGGGTCGATATCGAGCCTGTCTTGTCATCATCGAGCCATTATCGAGGGGCAAGGCCTCAATTTCAACCATGCAACACTCATGAAAGCTTTAGTCAAGCATGAATCCTATCAGTACCACACAGAACAAGTATCCACAACCCCATACTTACTCAGAAACCTATCTTAATCATGCCATAATTTCCATAACTTGGTGTAAAACATATCAAAGCAAGAACAAATAAACTCATGCTTCATATAACGAAATAATTTAAATTCCAAACATGAGGGAACCATGTTCATTAAAACAAAACACCAATATCAAAGCAAGGAGGCAACAAATCAAGCACAAAAAATCTCAAACTAGGTCTAGATCTAGGCATGAAAATTACCATGAATCCACAAGAAATTCAAGTACAGATTTAGGGTTTGAGAAACCATACCGTAGATCCAAGAACTAAGAATGAAAAATAGAGGGTTTTGGGTTGGTAATGAGGGTGTATGGATCGTTAACGAAAAAAATTTAGGGTTTGCTTGGTACCGGGGTGGGGATTCGGTTTTGCTGGTGGATTGGTGTGTTCGAGATTCAGCTTCAGTGGTGTTTCGACAACCGGGTGCGGTGGCTCGAGAGGTGGTCTCCGATTGTTGGTTCAACAACGATGATGAAGAGGACGGGGAAGGAGAGTGCGACGCAAGGGTTAGGGTTGTGAGGAAGGAGTGAAAAAGGAAAGTAAGTGGAAGGGTCTTAGGAAATGTACCTAGGGTTGAAAATGGGTTTCTTTCGGTTATTCTGTGTGGTTCGGTTCCAACCCTGTAGGGGTCGGTATCGAGCCTACCTGGGTAGCACCTATTTGCTTCGTTGCCGACCCTTCTCCTGTAGCACTTTTAGCAAATCATTCTATTCCGAAAAATTAACTCTACTCTAAAAAGAAGTCAAAAGAAAGCTAACAAAAAGAACTAGGAAAGCAAAAACTAAAAAGCGGGTTGCCTCCGGTAAGCGCTATTTTTAATGTCGTTAGCCAAACGAACTTACCTTGGCTAATCCGATGATGTGAGAGCCCAAGTAGCTCTAATTTCTTCCTCCGAGTCAGTCAGCTCAAAATATTTTTTTCAGCCTATGTCCATTAACTTTGAAGATGGCTCCATTGTTATCTACTAGATCCACCGCTCCATGGGGGTATATGTGGTGGACCACGAATGGCCCACTCCATCTTGATCTCAGCTTCCCTGGAAATAAGCGGAGTCTAGAGTTAAAGAGGAGTACCTTGTCACCATCTTCATAAGTTTTTGGCACTAATCTCTGGTCATGCCATCACTTGGTACGCTCTTTGTAGATCTCATCGTTCTCATATGCCTTTAGCCTCAACTCCTCTAGATCTTGCAAGTCCATGAATCTTTTTTCTCCGGCCTTGTCGAGGTCCATATTGAGCTCTTTGAGAGCCCATAATGCCTTGTGCTCTAACTCAATTGGCAAATGGCGCCTTGCCATACACTAGGTTGTAGGGAGTGGTGTGTAGAGGTGTTTTGTACGTTGTTCTGTAAGCCCATATAGCGTCATCAATCTTGGATATGACCAATCCTTCCAAGAGCGGGAGACCGACTTCTCCAAGATGCTCTTGATTCGCCTGTTTCAAACTTCAACCTGACCACTAGTTTGGGGATGGTAGGGTGTCGCCACTCTATGTGATACCCCATACTTAGCCAAGAGAGCTTCAAAGCTCCTCTCTATGAAATGTGAACTACCATCACTAATGAGGACACGTGGCACTCCAAACCTGGGGAAAATGTTAGTCTTAATAAATTTGGCCACGGTTTTGGCGTCATTGGTCCTAGTAGCAACGACTTCCACCCACTTAGAGACATAATCAACCGCCACCAGGATGTACTTATAGGGTCCCGATGAAGGAAAGGGTCCCATAAAGTCTATGCCCCAAACATCGAAAAGCTCAACCTCTAGGATCCCTGTTAGCGGGTTCTCACGCCTCCAAGTGATATTTCCAGAGCATTGGCATTCATCATATGAGGTCACATAATCTTGTACGTCCCTGAAAATGGTTATCCAATAAAGACCACTTTCAATAATCTTTGTCGTGGTTTTGAAACCTTTTGCATGGCCATCGTGTTAAAGGTGTGACATTGACATATTACACCCTCAATCTCTTCTTCTGGTATGCAGCGCCTAAAGAGGTGATCACTTCCTTGTTTAAACAAGTAAGGATCATCCCAATAGTACTGTTTGACATCATGCAAGAACTTCTTCTTCTTCTGTGGAGTCAAGCCCTCGGGAATCACGCCTCCTACAATGTAGTTAGCAAAATCCGCAAACCAAGGGGTTTTTGACCCTCTAATAGCATGAATGGAATGAAGAGATTAGAGGAAAGAGATACGGTAAGTTCTGAATTGGAAGGAATTGAACTAAGTTGAGAAAACTCACCTGACTGGGTCGTTACCGAACCAGGATGGGTCGTTATCAGCCATGTTGCTTCAGTAATCTCCTCGGTAACGATCCCATTTACTTCGGTATCGAGCTGGCCGGCCTCATTGTCGGACCTCTCTACTTCAGTATCGGTGTTCCCAACGTCCTCCAGCCTTTGTGATGGGTCGATACCGACCCATGCAGGGTCGGTAACGAGCCTCCTGCAGTTTTCGACCTTGTTCAGCATGAGTTGCTCATCCGGTCTGGAATCATTGATTGGTACATCATTGTTGGACTCCATGATGTGTTCAACTGGTAACCTAGATTGGTGATCCACCACCAAGTTTTCAGCTCCTTTCTTGTCTCTGATTTCATGGTCAAATTCCTGTAACAAGAGCATACAATGAAGTAGCCTAGGTTTGGCATCCTTCTTAGCCATTAAATATCTAACGACTTCATGGTCAGTATAAACAATCACTGTAGATCCAACAAGATAAGAACGAAAATTTTCAAATGCAAATACCACGACAAGGAATTCCTTCTCCGTCGTCGTATACTTACTCTACACCTCATCAAGAGTCTTACTTGCATAATAAATGGCGTGGAGCTTCTTATGCTTCTGCTGTCCTAATATTGCACCAACAACATAGTCGCTGGCATCACACAGTATCTCAAAGGGAAGTATCCAATCTGGGGACTGAATAATAGGAGCAGAGACAAGTGCTTCTCTTAACCTGTGAAAAGCCTCAAGACATTCTGTAGACAACTCAAACACTACATCTTTCATTAGTATGTTTGTAAATGGTTTAGCTATCTTAGAAAAATCTTGAATAAAATGTTTATAGAAGCCAGCATGTCCTAAAAAACTCCTAACATCTTTTACAGAAGAGGGAGGGGGTAGTTTTTCAATGAGCTCAATCTTGGCTTTATCTACCTCTATTCCTCTCTTAGAGACGAGATCTCCTAGTACTATCCCTTCTTGGACCATGAAATGGCATTTTTCCAAGTTTAGAACAAGATTGGTTTCTTCATATCTTTTAAGCACCCTAGTTAGATTAACTAGACAAGAATCAAATGAAGAACCATACATAGAAAAATCATCCATAAAAACCTCAACTATGTCCTCTATCATATATGAGAAGATAGCCATCATGCACCTTTGAAAAGTTGCAGGGGCATTACAAAGCCCAAATAGAATTCTTCTGTAAGCAAAAGTCCCATAGGGACAAGTAAAGGTTGTTTTCTCCTGACCATCAGGATGAATGGGAATCTGCCAAAAGCCGCTATAGCCATCTAAATAACAAAAGTAATCATGCTGGGCTAAGCATTCTAAAACTTGATCAATGAAAGGAAGCGGAAAATGATATTTTCTATTTAGCTTCCTATAGTCAATGCACATCCGCCAACTAGTTGTGGTCCTAGTGGGGTTCAGTTCACCTTTCTCATTTTCTATAACACTCATTCCCCCCTTTTTAGGAACTACATGGACCAGACTAACCCATTGGCTTTCCGATATAGGAAAAATAATCGCGGCATCAAGTAGTTTTAAAATTATCTTTTTCACCACATCTTTCATATTAGGATTCATCCTACGTTGATGCTCTATTGTGGGTTTGTGATTATCCTCCATGTAGATTCTATGCATGCATAATGAAGGGGATATACTAGTTATGTCATCTAAAGAGTAGCCAATGACTTTTCTATGGGTCCTAAGTACAGAAATTAGCTTCTCTACTTCATCGTCTTTTAATTGAGCATTTAAGATGACGGGGAAAGTAGAGTTAGGACCAAGAAATTCATACCTTAGGGAGTTTGGAAGGGGCTTGGGCGTTGGAGTGGGCTTAGTTGGGATAATAATGGGTTCTTCATGCTTTGTCTTCCAAACTTCCTCGAGATCATCAAATGCCAGAAGATCTTCATCTTCTGTCAGAGGGGTCGGTATCGACCCAAAGGGGGTCGGTAACGACTCGTGGTAGCCTGCCAGGATCCTCGGTATCGTCCAAGAGGGGATCGGTACCGATGATGCAGAACCTGTATGATTGCTTCCTGCCAGTAGCTTCGGTAACGACCCATGTAGGGTCGGCGCCGAAGCTGCAGGGTCAAATTCCACCAGTCTTCTACTCAAAACTGTATCAATAGCCATCAGCCTCTCGATCGGGTCCCCACATTTGATGTAGTCAGCGTGGGTGTAGAGCATTTTGACCTCAACTTCATTGGTCTCTTTCATGGTGGGGTTAAAGCGGAACTCCACTGTCTCATCCCCAATCTCAAAGGTTAGGAGTCCCCTCCTAACGTCGATTATAGCTCCAGCTGTGGCTAAGAATGGTCTCCCTAATATTATAGGCACCATCGGGTCTTCGGACATCTCCATGACTATAAAATCATTTGGGAGAAAGAACTTGCCCACTTGAACTGGAAAATCATCTACGACTCCTGTAGGCTTGACACAAGATCCGTCTACCATGTATAACCTCATGTTTATAGGCTCTAGTGGTCCCATATTGGCCTTGGACCAGATTGATAGTGGTAGTAGACTTGCACTGGCTCCTAAGTCACATAAAGCTTTAAACCAATAAGCTTCAATACCAATGGTAATAGAAAAATTACTTGGGTCGCCTAGTTTTTCTGGGAGCTCCAAAGATCGGACCTTGTCGGTCAACTCAGACATAGACCTCTTCTTGCTTAGAATATCTTTCAAAATTTTGTATAAGCCGGCATTTCACTTAGGGCCTCAGCGAATGGAATGGAAATATTTAAGCCCTGATGGATTTTAACAAAACGCCTAAACTTCCCATCTGTAGAGTCTTTAGACTTTTTAGAAGGGAAGGGAAGAATCATCACCGGTCTCGGAACCAAAACGGGCTCGAGAGGTGGCGCTACCGAATCGACAAGGGGGTCGATCGGTGCTATAGAAGGGTCGGTATCGACCCTGAGGGGGTCGGTACCTATCCTAGAACTAAGAGAGGGGTTCGGTGGTGAAGACTTACCTGGGTTGGGGTCGTTAACGACCTGTGTGTGATCAATATCGAGTGTTTGAGGCTTTGTATCGACCTTGGTGGGTCTGTTTTCGATCCGAACTGGAGCATCTTCTTCATTACCGGGCTCTTTATCCTTGGCTTCAGCACGGTCTGATAGTGTCTTTCCACTCCTTAGGTGTACAGCTGCTATTTGTCCTATCGGGTTCTCTTCGGGGCGGCCCGGGAGTTGACCTTGAGGTCTCTGAATATGTGCAGCTATGTTGCCAAGTTGGGAGTTGACGCTTTTTCTCCATGTATCAAACTCTCCCAATTGGGCTTGTACACCTTTCATTTGATTATTAAGGTTAGCCCAGACTCCATTAATTCCGTCATGGATGCCTTGTACCCAAGATGGAGGTTCTTGATAGCCTGGAGGTCTATAGGATGTGGGCCTTCTTTCCGGTGGAGGGGGTACATGGCCTTGACCTTTATTGGAGTTTCCTCAAGTGGGATAGTTGTTTGGCCTGTCATAGTTATTAGGTGGGTTTCTGTATTGACCTCTCATGTAATTCACTTCAGCATATGTCTCGGTGGCTCTAATCTACTCAATGTTAGTGCAAGCAGAAGTACTATGGGCATGAGAGTCACACTCAAGACATTGTTCAGAGGTTTTTAGAAAACTTGTTTCTTCAGCCGGTTGATCGCATCTTGCAAGAATTGATTTTTGACATCTGGATCAACCTCATCTTTATTCGAAGTGTAGAGCCGCCTTTGAGGCTGGGACGACTGCTGGGTCCCATACATGGCATCGTAATTGGTCAACTTGCCTAGTATGCCCATGCCTCATCGGGATCCATCTCTATGAAACCGCAGTGCACGTCGGTGTGCAGGTTGATGCGGTTTTTCGCCTCATCATTTATCCCTTGAAAGAAAATTTCTTGATGTACGTATTGTGGCTGTCCATGGGTGGGGCATTGCCTTAGCATCTCCTTGAATCTCTTCCATGTCTCCACAAAGGTCTCATTAGGCAGCTGGTGGTAAGAGGTGATGCGTTTCCTTAACTCCGTAGTTTTGGCTGCAGGGAAGAACTTAGTCATGAATAAATCATGCAAAGCTCTCCACGTCCTAACCGACCTAGGAGGTAGGCTCTCTAACCAGCTCAGGGCCTTTCTTGCAAGGGACCACTTAAAATCCTGTAGTTGAACATATTCTAAAGAAACACCATCTGCAGCAATTGTGTCACATAAATCAACAAAATTTCTAATATGCTCCATTGGGCACTCAGTGGGTTTCCCGTCAAACTGAGCCCTCTTAATCAAGGATATGAATTGAGATTTGATCTCCAAGGCTTTCTCTATCTCTAGAAGCACGATTGCTGATTCTGGCACCCTCAGTTCTGGGTGCATGTATTGCTTGGCATTCCTCTGAATAGCATTCAATTGTTCTTGTAAACGGGTATTGGCTTCCCGTTCACGGTTGGCAGCAGCAGCAGCAGCAGCAGCAGCGTCTCAATCGAATTGCAATTCCTCCATCTACATGGGGAGAGCAGCCATTTGCTGAGCCATCTCTTCAGGTGTTACAGCCATGGTACAGTTTTCTCGTCTCCTGCGATGAAGAACACTTTAAGGCTCAGAATAGTAATCAGGTTGTTCAAATTTAAGCCGACGTCTTCCTGCTTGCATAAGCTGAAAAAACAAACAAAACTAAACTAAATTAGAAACAAAAACGGGGTTGGGCTATTCCCAAACCGACAAGTAACTAAACACAACGCTATTGCTTTCCCGGCAACGGCGCCAATTTGTTGAAAGTGATTTTACTAACAACAAATAAATTTGTAGTCAAGACTCCGCTGAGTACACGGAGTCAGGATCGTCCACGGGAAGCAAGGTTATGCTTAATTATTGATCTATAAAGCAAAAGAACACATAAAACAAAAACAAAAACAAAGGGTAATGATCAGCTAACGAATCAAACAGGTCGGTACCGACCTTGTCAGGGTCGGTATCGACGTTGTACTGAACTAAAACGAAGAAGCTTTAACACAGAAAACGCAGGTTCGGTACCAAGCTTAGGGACCTTAGTAACGATGTGAGCAGAGAGCAAAGACGAACTTTCAATTAAGAGAAAAATCTAGGACAAGGGTTCACCACAACATAATTATGCAATTCAAATGATATGGAAGATAAATATCATGCCTTTAACTTAAAGGTATCAACTTTCATTGAGAAGACAAGCAAATCAATCAATTTTCATAAATCAATTCACTTTAAACTACTTGTTTTGATCCAAAGTTTTCAACTTTTGTTATCAAACTTTATCTCAATTCAAGTTTATAACTTTCTCTTTCGATTAAGCCATAGACTCAAATTACTGCAACTTTCATTAAAGTATAAGCATAAACAAGAATAAATAGATAGAAGACATTCAATTCAAACAAACCATCTTTCATGCATAATCATGCTGGGTTTCCAACCCCAATCCTAGAGGACTACTCACACATGCTTAAAAAAGAACAAACAAAATACATGAATGAAAATATAACTATGAATTAAAACTAAGCTTACTTGAATTAAGAACACTTCTTGTCTTAGAAAACAACCAGAAATAACAAACTCCTCCAAGTCTCCTTAAAAACTATCCAAATTAACAAACTAGAGAGAGAGACGTGCGTGTGCCAACCGTTTCCTTCAAGATCACGTCTGCCCCCTTTAGAACAACTAAAGACAAGAGTATTTATACTAGAAAAGCTATCTAAAAAGTTTCCATAACGATAAAACTTTCTAAAACTAAAAGATTACGGAATAAAATCATTAAAACACTAAAGTCGGCTACGTCTACCGACACAAGGGACCCTCGGTGTCGAGCCTGTCAGGGTCGGTAGACTCTTGCTGATTTTTGCTGAACTTCACATTTCCTGATGCCTCGGTACCGAAGCCTCATGGGTCGGTAACGAGCCTGTGTTTGCTTGTTTCCTTGTACTTCTTCACGTCTTCTTTTGGATTTTCCCGAGATTTTTTAAAAGTGTCTTCAACTCTTCCTCAGCTTGCCATGCTCCTCTGTCTCCTCTCTATCTCGTTACCTCCAGAATGCTCCAACTCGCTTCAAAAACCTACATAAAAACAAAAAAACAGAGTAGCTTCCATACTTTTCTCAAAATATGCAAACTCATCTAAAACGACACAAAACTAACACAAAAGCACAACTAAACTAAACTAAACAACCTAGAAAAACACTCAAAAACTAAGCTAAAAACACGAACATCAATTTCTTTGACCACTTCTAATCCTCCAAAAAAATCATGGTAGATCACAAAGGTCGATCTTCTCAATCGATATCTTTATGTGACTCTTTTCTTAATACAAGCACACAAAGGGATTGATGACTTTTCACAAATCACCAACATAAACTCACTATTAAAAAAGTGAAATACGAATGTCTAAGACTCACTATTGTATATGTTCTAAGTCATCGCTTCGATCTAAGTGACTTCATTTTGCAGTTTTTAATTTGAGTTCTTAGGTTGTACGCAACCCCTGCATCGCAACGAAAGAGCCTAGTAGGAGTAACTAAAGGGATTTCTGTAAGGAAGAGCACCATCTCCAAGACTCGTTCTTGAGTGAAATTTTAACATGTGGGGACCTCTACTATCTTTACAAGATCAAGTATAGTTTTTGCTCAACTTACGAAATTTTGTTCTACAATTTCTCAAGTTTTCTGCATTGTTTGTTGGATGTTGTTTCCATTTCAGATTTAAACTTATGATTAGGGCCTCTTTTTCCAGTTCCAAAATTTTGTTCGCAATTTTAATGGTAGATATTTAAGTACTACTCATATATATTGGGTTTACTTTTACATTTTGCATATATTTCATTTTCCTTATGCATATTTTTTTTGAAGTTTTGTGGCTAAACCGGCCCATTAAATATTTAGTGCAATGTGCACAAGAGTACGCTTTCTATGAAGATAAACCATATGTTCTCTCACTTGGATGGAGCCATTAATATAGTAGTCCAACTACTAAAATAAAAAAGGCAATAGATTTATTTAAGGAAAGGAAGTAAGGGGCACACATAATGGGAAGTGGGCTGCCCTAGAGTTGTCCGACCGAATCAACTCAATCTCCCATGGGCAACTCCGATCTTCTTACACAAGTTTGATCAACTGAAACCTACCCCCCTCAATCTGAATGTTGGGGATGCCATGTTGGGTGGCCTCATGAATTCCCTCAAGAGGGGTGATGGCCTCAACCATCAAAACAAAATGCCTTTAGGAAAAGACACCATCGAAATAGACAGGGAAGCCTCGGTGATCCCAAAGAATGAATCCAAAGCTAGAAATGTCACCATGGCCAACAACGCCATCATAATTGAGTTTAATGTAGTTCTCGTTGGGGTTTTCCCACTTAAGATTTTTCCCTCTCCTTCTAGTTTTCATTTCCTTGCTTATGGAGTTAGAAGCGAGATGCGATAGCTCCGAAGAAGTAGCATTTTTCCATTATGATCTCAATTACGAATGAAGTCACAAATGTTGCTTTGGTTGCTTTGAGTTTGGCTATTGTTAGTGTCAAAGGATTTCATATTTCTAATATACCATAAAGACCACCTGATAGCATGCATTTAGGTGTTAGTTTTAGGGCATATTTATGTTTAAAATCTTAGGTAGTTGCACGTGTTATGCTTAGTTTTCGTAGTTTTTGCATTTCGGTGTCTACTCTTGTTCTTTCGTGTTTTTAGGTCGTTTTGAGGAGCTATGATTGGTTAAATTGAAGGATTCAAGATTGGGGGTATTCAAGTGTCTCTTCTAAGGATATCCAAGCCACTTATGATGATCATTAAGGCCCAAGAGGTTGTGGAAAAGAACGCTTATATCCGAGACATCCATTGAAGTTGTTGTTTCGACACCACTTTCTTGCGATGCTTTGTTTGGGAGTTATAGTAGTCGGGTGAAGATGAATTTGGTATCATTGGAAAGCTAAATCGAAGAGCTACAATTCATGTGTTTACTTCGAGTTCAAATTCCAACTCTAAATGGGTCAAAACAGCCTCCAAAAGTACCGACAAAATGATGTCAAGACAAGAACCGCGATCGCGGCCAACCTTTACGGCGATCGCAGCTATGGCGGTCGCGGCCCTATGGATTTTACACGCGAGGAAATCTTCCGCCTATCTTTATTGCCTTTTTATTATATCTTTCCTTTCGCGTTTTTAGTTGGCTACTTAAGCCGAGTTGTCAGACTTTGTTGGAACAATCTCTCTTAGACCTAATTTCTATTATTCTAGTTTGTATTCTCTCTTCTATGGAAAACTAAACTCTTAGATCTTATTCAAGTTGAAGCTTTTCATACTCAAGTTGTTGTGAGATTCTTCTATTCAGGTTTATTTCTATAGATTATTTCAGTTCTCTTTAGCTTAATTATTATTGATTTTATTGGTTTCTACTTGATTGATCACCTTGTTGGAATTAATACTCTCTATTGCTAGATCTAGGTTTTCTCGTAGCAAAACCTAATCTTTGTAGCAAATCAATTGGGTTATGACTCGTTGGACTAAAACAATTGATAAAGAGATTTGAATGCATGTTGATTGTTTGACTCATTGGAACTCAATTTGCATGTATCTTGCATATCCTTGCTCCTACTACTAGTATCATTATAATTCATGATTGTTTCATGTTTGTTTTGATATTAAGTATTTACATGACCCGTTGGCTTGTTTATTATATCTGATCAAGATAGGAATAACTAAAAGAAATAACTTGTTTGAATCAATAATCAATAACTTATGGAAGAAAGTGGATATTTGAATAAGATTGTTTTCCCTAAATTGATAAAAACTCAATCTTTGCTTTGTTTAATTGATTGCTTTGTCTGCTTTAATTTCTTAGTGCTAGTTTACAATTCAAAAATCCCCCCTTTATTACTTAATTGAGTTGATAATAATATTACTTGGGATACAAGTGTCTCTTGGATACGACCCCGACTTACCAGCTATACTAGCTGAGTAATTAGGGAATTATATTTTGACTTGGCACAACGACTTTCAGCCAGTCACCACCACAAAGTTGTTAGACATTCCATTTCATTAATGGAAACCTTCGATCCGATTTCCTGAATGAATTACTGTCTGTTTTAGAGAATGACATCGATTTTTCATGCTTAGATTATGAATTTGATAGATATCATGAGATCCTGGCTGATTTGAGTGCGTGTTGTGAATCCCCTGCTGATGCTTTGCCATTGGGCCCGTACCACTAACTCTCCCTTGCGAGAAGTTGCTTCCTTATGTAGTGCAGGCACCACAAATTGAGCAAAAACAACTTCCTGAACATCTTAACTATGCTTTCCTTGGAGAGGGTGATACATTACCTATTATTATCTCTAACAAACTCTCCAAGGAGCAAGAAGTAAGATTGTTGCAGGCACTCGAGGACACCAATAATCTTATAGATTACTTGAAGTTCATCTTTGAAGAAAGTGTTAATGATGACAAGTAGACCTGTCAAAACTTCACCCGTCCCAAAAAACCGACCCGACCCGCCCGAAGATTTTTGGGTTTAAACGCGACCCGAAAATCAATGGGTCAAGAGTAACCCGAACCCGGTCGACCCGGAAAAAACTGGGTTGGGTCACCAACCCGTTGGGTTGACCCGGCCAACCCGATAAAGTATTATTTCAATTAAAAATTCAATATTTTATTATAAACTTAAATCATATTTTATATAATATAATATTAATTATTTTAATAAATATAAAGATAAAGGTTAACAAAATTGACGATCATGACCCGTTGGATCAACCTGAACCCGTACCAAACCCGTAACAACCCGGTCCATATGAACCCAGAAATTTTACGACCCGACGACCCGTGACCCGTTTTGACCCGAACCCGATTGACCCGAACCCGATCCGCTCGACCCATTTGACAGGTCTAATGACAAGTATTTTGGCCCATACTGTACGTATTTTCTGACATCACCACTTGTTTTGAATTTGTTTGAGCATATGCCATCTCATGAAAATTGGTCTCACAAGTTTGATAAGTTGAAGCAGTTTTTAAATGGGTTGTTATTCAATTTCAATTTATTCTTGTGCTACTTATGTTTTTGTAAGATGTGTTCACAGGCTTTTGACATGTTGTTAAGGGCATTGACAATGTCTAATCTTGTGAATTCATTCCTCTCCATCCATCTTGTGTCCTCACCACCAGACTGTTGCCACTTTGAACCTCCTCCATATTTAAAAGAGTAGATGATTTTGTGAGTGTTTTCTCTTCCTTTCTCTTTTAGTTTACACATTGGGGACAATGTATTGTTTAAGCATGGGGGAGGGGAACATTTACATGTTAGTATAGTTTTGCATTTGCATATAGTTTAAATTCTTGCAAAGCATGTTTAAATTTTTGCATTCATAATTGCATAAAAAACCAAAAAAAAAATTTAAATACCAAAAATATCATGCATTTTAGGATTGTCATATTTCCCTAAGCAAAGAAACCACTTGTCCACTAATATATTTGATGATGATTTTTTCCCCTTAACTTGTTTGGATTGCTTGAAGCTTGATAATGTTTATTTCTTTAAGAGCATGTTTGATTATTTGATTGAGCATGTATATCCTTAAGATCTAAGTTACACGGAAGTTCTAGGCAATTTTTACCTTGTGAGATTATTTTTTTGGCCTTTCTAGGACTATGCATCTATGAGTCCTCTTTTTCATTGTGTGTTCTCACCTTGATTGCTTCCTCTAGAACATGCATTTAAATATCTTTTTCAAGGCTGCATTCATGGCTTTTGCATATGACATTAAAATTATTGAGCCATTGTTTTATTAGCCTATTATTCCCTTATCCACCCATACATATGTTCCTTTTTTAAAGCCCCTTTCTAAGCCTTAATAGCCTTACTTTTGGAAGCTCCACAAAAATGAATCCAAAGCCTTATATAAACTTGACCCATCCGGGAATTAGATTTTCACTTGATTTGTTTGTGGTTGTGATCCTAGTATGGGGGAGTTGATAGAGAAATTGGTGGATGAGTGGTTGAATTTGAAAATGAGGGTGAAAAGATAAAAATAATGAGCTTTAAAGTTGAAGTCTTCAATTGGTTGAAAAAAAATTATATGAGAGTTGAAGCAACAAGAAGAAAAAAAAAGAATTAAAGTGAAGGAAAAAAAAGAGAAGATAAAATGGAGTTAAGAGAGTAGGAGTTGGGGAAAGAAGAAAAAAAGAATTGAAGTTTGGTGTTTTTTTTAGAATTGAGTTGAGTCTTAATTTCCGGATTTAGCACCACAATACCAAATGATTCCCTACAAAATTCTTATTACCTTGGCCCCATTACAACCCTCAAAAGGCCTCGTGATTTTTGTTGTATGCATAATCTCTAGCGGTGGAGAATTAGAACACTGATGCAAGCCTATGGTAGCCAGGCGTTCAAAGTTGAGTTTGAGTGAAACACATATACCCTTGAACACATGAGTGAGAGTGAAAACACATGTTCCTAGTGAGGTTTAGAATGGATGTGTTTACTTGATCTATTTGGATGCTAGAATACATGCTACGATGTCAATTGTTGAATCATGTATCTTGTTATTCTTGCTTAAACACTTATCAAAGTGGATGCATGAATTGCTTGTTTGTGGGGTGTTAAATCTATTTATTGCTTGAGGACAAGTAAGGTTTAAGCATGGGGGAATTTGATAGAATGCATTTAGGTGTTAGTTTTAGGGCATATTTATGTTTAAATCTTACGTAGTTGCATGTGTTATACTTAGTTTTCGTAGTTTTTGCATTTCGATGTCTACTCTTGTTTCTTCGTGTTTTATGTCGTTTTGAGGAGCTAGGATTGGTTAAATTGAAGGATTCAAGATTGGGGGTATTCAAGTGTCTCTTCTAAGGATATCCAAGCCACTTATGATGATCATTAAGGCCCAAGAGGTTGTGGAAAAGAACGCTTAAATCCGGGACATCCATTAAAGTTGTTGTTTCGACACTACTTTCTTGCGACGCTTTGTTTGGGAGTTACAGTAGTCGGATGAAGCTGAATTTGGTATCATTGGAAAGATAACTCGAAGAGATACAATTCATATGTGTACTTCGAGTTCAAATTCCAACTCTAAATGGGTCAAAACAGCCTGCGAAAGTACTCTCAAAATGCTATCAAGACAAGAACCGCGATCGCGGCCAACCTCTACGGCGATTGCGGCTATGGCGGTCGCGGCCCTACGGATTTTACACGCGAGGGAATCTTACGCCTATCTTTATTGCCTTTTTATTATATCTTTCCTTTCGCGTTTTTAGTTGGCTACTTAAGCCGAGTTGTCAGACTTTGTTGGAACAATCTCTCTTAGACCTAATTTCTATTATTCTCGTTTGTATTCTCTATTCTATGGAAAACTAAACTCTTAGATCTTATTCAAGTTGAAGCTTTTCATACTCAAGTTGTTGTGAGATTCTTCTATTCAGGTTTATTTCTACAAATTATTTCAATTCTCTTTAGCTTAATTATTATTGATTGTATTGGTTTCTACTTGATTGATCACCTTGTTGGAATTAATACTCTCTATTGCTAGATCTAGGTTTTCTCGTAGCAAAACCTAATCTTTGTAGCAAATCAATTGGGTTATGACTCGTTGGACTAAAACAATTGATAAAGAGATTTGAATGCATGTTGATTGTTTGACTCATTGGAACTCAATTTGCATGTATCTTGCATATCCTTGCTCCTACTACTAGTATCATTATAATTCATGATTGTTTCATGTTTGTTTTGATATTAAGTATTTACATGACCCGTTGGCTTGTTTATTATATCTGATCAAGATAGGAATAACTAAAAGAAATAACTTGTTTGAATCAATGATCAATAACTTGAGGAAGAAAGTGGATATTTGAATAAGAATGTTTTCCCTAAATTGATAAAAACTCAATCTTTGATTTGTTTAATTGATTGCTTTGTCTGCTTTAATTTCTTAGTGCTAGTTTACAATTCAAAAATCCCCCCTTTATTACTTAATTGATTTGTTAATAATATTACTTGGGATACAAGTGTCTCTTGGGTACGACCCCGACTTACCAGCTATACTAGTTGAGTACTTAGGGAATTATATTTTGATTTGGCACGACGACTTTCAGCCAGTCACCACCAAAAAGTTGTTAGACATTCCATTTCATAAATGGAAACCTTCAAGCCGATTTCCTGAATGAATTGGTGTGGTTTCTTTTTTTCAGTGTTAATCTGGTCGATAATGTGACGTAACTTTGTATTGATGGATTTCAGGATTTCTTTTGTGTGTGGACACCTAAGTAGGAAGTGGGGGTGTCTTCATTTGAATTATTGTAGGCAATAAAACCTTGAAGTAACACAATATGGTTTTCTACAAGCTTGATTTTTGTTAGGAGGCCATTTTAGATTTTTTCCATAGGAAAATTTTAATTTTTGGTGCAATATTCAAATTCCAGATCCAATCCAGGGTATTGAAGTGTTCACATTTATTCTTATGGATCCATTGCAATGTGGAGTGACCAACCATTTTTATTTGGCTCCTAATAGAGTTTGTCAGGAATTTCATTTTGAGGTGTAAGAATTTGGGTTATAATATTCACAATCTCCAGATTCAAAATCTGTTGAAGTTTCACAACATTCCATGTATTGTCATTAAGGAGATATTCAACACAAGTTCATCCTTATATATATGTTTGGTTCAGTTGTTGTCCTTGGTTGTAAGATCCCAAGCCTAGTCCAGTTACCTTTGTAGAACTGGATGGTTAGATTGTCACCTACTTGCCAACGGAGCCCGAAGAAGAAGAAGTCGTATAGGCTTATGAGATTTGATCATTTCCATGAGGTGTTTTGTTTCTTACAATAGTCAAACAATATATCCCTCTTTAGGTACTTTTTTGTTACGATTTTGACCCATATGTTTTACAAATCCGCTAGGATTTTCCAAAGTAGTTTCATTTAGAGAGCTTGATTAATCTCTTATGCTTTTGTAATTCCAAGCCCCCCTTGGTTCGAGGGGGGGGGGGGCAAATGGAATTCCAACTGATTAAGGGTTTGAAGTTGTTGTCTTTGTTCCAAAAGAAGTTTTTGTTTATCTAGTCAAGTTCTTTGATGATGGATTTCAGTAGCAAGAATGATTGCATAAGGTAGTTCGGTTGTGTCGAGAGATTTGCTTTGATAAGGGTTTTATAACCTTCTTAAGAAAGTGAGTTACCTTTCCATTTTGAAAGTTGGGCCCTAGTTCTAAGTGTTAGAGGTTTGAATGTGGATGTCGTGACTCTTCAATTGATGATTGAGCACCATAGGTATTTGTCGAGGGTTGCAATGTTTATTATATGAAGGATTTGTTTTAGGTGCATGTTGTTACTTGTTAGTGTTTTTCGTGACCTTTCACAGCTGATTTGTGAAAGTTGACTTTTTGGCCCGAGATTGGACAATAGTTGTCGATGATGTTTTTGATATTTTTACAGGTTTGACTATTCGCTTTAGCAAAAATAATGATGTTTTCAACGAATGTGAAAAAGGGGATTATGGTTCCGCCTCTCACAATGTGGATCCCTATCCCGTTTTTTTAATCAAGGCAAAAAGAGTGGAGTTGTCTTGCCAAGACTTCTACAACAAGGATAAATGGATATGGGGATAAAAGGTCACGTTGTCTCAGCCCTCTTTTAGAGAAGACTTGGTATGTGAGTCTGTTATTTACTAATAATAAGAATGACACGGTCTCAATGTGTTCCCAAACCCACCCAATGAATTTGTTTTTGAACAAAATTTTTTAAGGATGTGGAATATGGGATCCTAACTAATCTGGTTCTACACATTTTTCAAATCCAATTTAATGGAAATTCACCATTCTTTTCCTTTTTTATTAAGAAATGAATGGTAGATTTCATGTGCCACCAGAGTGTTATCTTGGATGTTTCTTTTTTTTAGTCAGTATTATGGAGATGACTTTGTAGATCTTGTTACATAGACATGTGGGTCTATAATGATTGGTTGGGTTTGGGTTTAGTTGTTTAAGCATTTTTCCGGAATGAAAAAAAACTCTTTACCACTTTGGATAAAATCTTTTCGGAATGTGCTAGTATTTTCTATAAAAACTAGCCAACATTCCATCTAGACTAGGGGATTTGTCTCCTCCAATGTTGAAGACGGATGTTGGACCTAGAAATTCCAAGTAAGATTTCTCTTGAGGGTCTAAACCTAGATCGTGAGGATCCCGATGAAGATTGATACTACGCGTCGAAGGTCACCCTCTCCTAATGAAGATCAACTTTGAAGAGAAGGATCCTAGCTAAGCAGCATCTTTTGGCTCACGGATTTTAACTCTTGACCTTCATTGTCAAGAGATCATCACTTTCACTGGATTTTATCATCACCTAACTATATGAAGTACCAACGAGATCTCGAGATCTCTGATATTAGTTGCATCCACTTTGACTAGATCTTCCACATTGTCCATGACCTATTCTTGAGAAAGAATTAATCCAATGAATTATTTCTTGACAAGAGTGGATATTATATCTCTGCTCTAATAGACTGACATTTGTCGGTACACATCTACCCGATGTCCATGACTCACAATCTAATTCAAACAAGGAAACAAAATATCACCTAGAATCATCTATGGCTAACAAAGCAACTTAGGTACCCCGATGGTGACTTGGCTAGGTCCCCATCACCCCGAGACCATGGTCGTCGGCACCGTGATGATGATCTGGGCGCCCGAGAGGCACCATGGCCACAACGTCACGATGTCAAGGTCAAAATTGAGCCTTTCTTGGGTGAATATGATCCCGCTATTTTTCTTGAATGGATTCAGGACACATAGTACACTTTGAGGTATTGCAAGCTAGACAAATCCGAATGCGTAACCACGGTCACGCTACACTTCAAAGGTGCGGCACGGGTGTGGTGGCACCACTTTGTGGATGATCGTGAGAAATGGTACCTCAATCCCATGGAGACTTGGGATCAACTTGTTTATGTTATGAAAGTATGTTGTTAGAGATTATCGGAATCAAATGAGGCTAGAAATTGCTATGCTAAAACAAGGATCTATGACACCTTTGGAATATTTCTCCAAATTGGAGGACATGTTCTATAAGGCTTCTATTAGCGTGTCTCCTTCTACTTTGAGGACGAAATTTCTCTCGAGTCTTAACATGGATATCAAGGATAAGATTGAGATTCTACAAATCAAAGATCTCAATGCACACACATGTCCATGCAAGTTTACAACCAATTGCGTCGTGATATTCGTTCTTACCAATCGTACCAATCTAGGTATGGAACTTCTAACTCTCGTCCATATGTTTATACTAATGTGTGATGTTCTACCTCAGGTACACAAGCCATGGGACGCTCATATCAAGCAACAACGCTGTCAACCACGATACGCGCCACCGTGCCAACCGGCGCCAAGCGTGCCCGTGATCTAGAATGCTATAAGTGCGGTGGGAGGGGGCATCACAAGAAGGATTGCCCTAATAGTAAAAGGGCTCTTTTCTCAACCTATTCAACGGGATATGAGTCCCTTGATGAAAAAGAAGAACCACTTGAGCTACTTGAAGACGCTCAAGATGATGAGCCTCTAGCTTGTCAAGCACCGGCTATGAATGATGGTACCGTGCTTACTCTGGTTTGCAAATGCGTCCTCACCGTTAAGGATGCCTCATTTTCGGACCAAAGGGAAAATCTCTTTCATACCCGTTGTAAAATGATGGATGCTAGTTTGAGTGTGATTGTGGATGGAGGTAGTTGCTCTAATTTCATCAAGGAAAAGGTGGTTAAGCACTTCAATTTGCCAGCATCCACAAGTTTATGGTCTATAATGGCTTTCATCTACGGGTGACATGATCACTCGTGAGTGTATGGTTTGTTTATCTATTGGTTCATATTGTGATTCTATTTTATGTGATGTCATTGCTATGGACATTACACATATCTTGTTGGGATGTCCTTGGCAATTTGACCGACGTGTTATCCATGATGGCCTTTTGAACACCCATGTGTTCAATTACCACGGGAAACGCGTTATAATCTTACCTATGTCTCCTACTGAGGTTATAGAGGATGGACTAGAAAGGAAACATCTAAAAGCTATGGAAGATGAAGCCGCCGCCAAAGAGGCCAAATTGGCCAAGAATGGGCAAAACACCAAATTCAACGGTGCCAACTCGTCTACACCTATTTCCCAGCCTAAAAGGCTCCTAAAACTAAGAACGCCTCTAACTCAGCTGAGGAGTTCCCGAGCACTGATCGCCAAGAGCAATGGCTCTCGCATCGCGAGACTGGCGAGCACCCACCTCAGGCACCCGCGGCGCCGAGTACCTTGCAAGGCAAGGTCGAGCACCATGTTTTGCTTGCTCAACCTAATGACTTGACTTCTCCATGCCATGGTAAGGCACCTTTCTTCCTCTTGGTGCCCACGCTAGTGGCCAAAGCCGACACCGACACCGCTCCCTTACCCGCCGATGTTGCTCCCTTACTTAGAGAGTTCTCAGATGTCTTTCCGGAAGAGCTCCCACCCGGTTTACCTCCTCTAAGGGGAATTGAGCACCAAATTGACTTGGTGCGTGATGCCTCTTTGCCTAACCGGGATGCATATAAAGTGGGAACCGAAGAAACAAAGGAGCTTCAAAGACAAGTTCAAGAGCTTGTTGATCGTGGCTATGTGCGTGAGTCTCTTAGCCCTTGCGTCATGCCGGTCATATTGGTTCCAAAGAAAGATGGATCATGGAGGATGTGTGTGAATTGTAGACCATTAATCAAATCACAATCAAATACAGGCATCTAATCCCCCCGCCTTGACGACATGCTAGATGAGCTACATGGCGCTACTATCTTCTCCAAAATTGACTTGAAGAGTGGCTACCATCAAATAAGAATGAAGGAAGGAGATGAATGGAAGACCGTTTTCAAAACCAAGTATGGGCTCTATGAGTGGCTTCTCATGCCATTCGGGCTCACCAATGCGCTATCTACTTTTATGAGGCTTATGAATCATGTACTTAGAGAATTTTTAGTCAAATTTGTTGTTCTATATTTCGATGACATATTATTCTACTCTAGGAGCCTCGAAGACCACATGGAGCATCTTCACCAAGTCTTATCATGCCTAAGGAGGGAGTCCCTCTTCGGCAACTTGGCCAAATGCACCTTTTGCTCGCCATCCACCATATTTATCGATTATGTGGTGTCTAAGGATGGCTTGAGCATTGATGAGAGAAAAGTCCAAGCCATTAAAGAGTTGCCAAATCCAAAATCAACCATCGAAGTTGGATCATTCCTTGGACTTGCTGGTTTCTATAGAAGATTTGTGAGAGATTTCTCCACCATTGTCACCCCCTTGCACAACTTAACTAAGGAAGGGGTCGAGTTCAAATGGAAGCAAAATCACGAGGCCCATTCCTTTATCTTAAGGAAGCCTTGTGTAATGCTCCTCTCTTACAACTCCCGGACTTCTCCAAGACATTTGAGATTGAATGTGACGCCTCTAACGTCGACATAGAAGGCGTGTTGCATTAAGAGAAGAGGCCAATTGCCTACTTTAGTGAGAAGTTATCCGGAGCCTAGCTGAATTATTCGACATGTGATAAGGAGCTTTATGCTCTTATTCGTGTGTTGAAGATGTGGGCCCATAACTTATGGCCACTTGAGTTCGTGATCCACTCGGACCATGCTGCCCTTAACTATTTTAATAGTCAAGCCACCTTGAATCAATGGCATGCATGATGGGTGGAGTTTCCAGAGACATTTCCTTATGTGGTGGTCCACAAGAAGGGGAAAGACAATGTGGTGACTGAAGCGTTGTCTAGGAGGTACGCCTTAATCACTCGTATGCAAACTAAAATGCTAGGTTTTAGTCTTATTAAGGAGCACTACTCGCATGATCATTCTTCTCTTCTATTTTTGTGTCATGTCTCTCTTCTCCTTCTCATGAGCATGATGGTTTCTTTCTGAGTGATGGTTACTTGTATAAGGAGGGATGCCTTTGCATCCCAACTTCATCTATTAGGCTTGCTTTAATTAGGGAAGCACATGATGGTCGAGGCCACTTCAAGGTCAATAAGACTCTAAGTGCCCTCCGAGATCACTTCTTTTGGCCACATATGCTTAGACAAGTGACAAGGTACATGTGTGCTTGTGTCACTTGCCAAAACGCCAAGTCCAATTTCCATGCTCATGACCTTTACATGCCATTTCCCATTCCAAAAGGGCCTTTGGGAGATCTTTTTATGGACTTTATTGTTGGCCTCCCTATGACTAGAAAAGGGAAGGACTCGATCTTTGTTGTGGTGGATCGATTTTTAAAAATGGCCCACTTTGTGGCTTGTAAGTCCACAAAGTGAGAAATTGAGAAATTGATATTAGATTGCACATTAACCAAGGCACTAGTAAGACATTCTTGAGAATTAAGCGGTCACTCAGCCACAAAGTGCCAAATTTGGTAGAGCTGGTCGGCGAACCATCAAGAAGTAATATGGAAATAAAAGGCACAATAATTCATTCAATCGACAAGTTAGGATCGCCCGTCATATGAAACGAAGTGCTCGTATTGAGAATCCATTGGAAGCAAGGCTTACTCGAAAGCAAATTAAAAGAATATGGATTTACTTGTTGAATTAAATGAACCAGATCATGTCATTGATCGTTCGATTGTCCCGTGCTGACCCGATCTGCAGCAAAAATACCTTCAATACCTAAAGCTGAGCTGTTGTTAGCGAGCTGTGCAGCATTAGAGACAGTAGGTGGTCCTCGACCATGCCCTCGGCCAGTCAAGCCATCAACGACAGTAGACGCGCTAGAGTCTTGTTGATCAGGACACTCGAAACCCCACTAGTCTGGGTAGCCAATTATTTTAAATAGGACTGAACTTCGTGTCCTAGCTTTCGGGAATAGGTACAATAGCAATTGTCACCACACCGGTCATCTTGAGGCGGAATCGTGTCATTGTTGGTGTCACGGCTCGAACCTCATCCTATAGAGCAACGCGGGGGAGCATGGCCTTGATCACGGCCATTGTCACGTGCAAGAGCTGATTCCCAGCTACGACCCCGTTTTGTAGCAAACAATCCACCCATATCTGAAGTCTTCTCTCCTTGATCTTTTGTCATAGCATGTTGATGTTCTTCCTGAATGAGCATAGAGTAAACTCGGCTTAAGGGAGGCAAGGGATCTTGAGCCAAGATGCTGGAATGGACAATCCATAGGCGTTGTCTAATCCCATTAGAAATTGATGAATGTACTCCTCATCTCTTTCTTTCATAGATTCATGGAAAGGTCACATTCACACTTCCCGTAGGTACAAGTCAATACCCTGACATACTTGGAGAGTTCATCCCAAAGCGTTTTCAATGCCCCATAGTCAATGTATCACAGATCATGGGGGAAAAACTATCATATCTTTCCAAACTTACAACATCTAGGAAACAGAATATTGCACACAATCAAGATTGGAAAAAACTCTCTATTGGCAAAAGAAAACTAATATAATAACGCCATTGTATCACAGATCCGTTCATCCTCTTTCTTTGGTTTTTTCTTCTACCTTGCATTGAAGTAATCATATTACAATGAAGAGAGGTATGTAAACTCAATATCGTTTTGGAAAATTTGCATTTTTTTGCTTTGTTTAACATTGATTTTATTGAAAATCAAAATAGTTGGTCTTGTTTTCTTCTAACCCTCAATTCTGAATTGAATCGAATAATGAATGAAAAATGATCGATCTAGTGTTCGTATATTTAAAATGTTGAATGACAATTGAATAACATGCTATTTAATAATGAATATTTGTTTATTCAAAAAGGACGTATATTGTTGTTTAAATAGGTATGCTAAGTTGTTATAATTTATAACAACTTAGCATACACGCCTATTATAAATTATAATAGGCGTGTATTTAATTTTCATATATGAGATTATTGTTTTTCATATCCATATATGAATAGATAAATGTTCATCTAACTTTGTAATTTTATTCATATAGGTCTGACTTGTTATTCATATATGAATGTATTATTATTCATATTTTCTTATTTCTTATTCATATACATTTGGCTTGTATTATTCTTCCATGATTTTCTTCATATAAATACATAAGTGAGGTGTTA
Source organism: Fallopia convolvulus (assembly GCA_964016875.1). NCBI lineage: Eukaryota > Viridiplantae > Streptophyta > Magnoliopsida > Caryophyllales > Polygonaceae > Fallopia > Fallopia convolvulus. The sequence continues at coordinate 39,950,317 of OZ024729.1, forward strand.
TTCTTATTATAGTATTATTTTTTTCAATTAGTTGTGTAAGATTATTCCTACATAATTGTATTACTATTCGTACTTACATGTATAATTATTCAACTTTTCATTAAGTGATATTCAAGTATGCATGTTTTGATTTTCATATAATTTTTAATTATAAATGTGTGATATATTATTCATATAGACTTGTCTTGTTATTTATGATTACATAACATGTTTTTCAACTACGTGTGTCTTATAATTCATATATAACTGTATTATTATTCGTGTGATTGGTATTTCGTAAAAACATGGACTTTTATTCATAAACCCGTGAAGTGATATTGAAATATGAGTGGCTTATCATTCATATACAATTGTCTCTATATTCTTATAAGTCTAGACAATTATTCATAGTCACGTGAATTGTATATGTGCACGTTGTTTTTCATTTACACATGTATGTATGTCTTGTTATTTATATATGTGTGCATTCATATATGCGTGTCTCATTATTCATATATTTGTGGTTTGTTTCCAAACCAGGTTGAAGATAAAGAAGTATGAAGACATAGAAGAAGATAGGGAAAAGTTATATATATACACGACTTGTTTTTTAACCATGCATTCTCATTGTAATATGAATATGGATATTGTTTTCAATATAGCACAATACAATGAGTTTCTGCACATCTAGCACTATGTAAATATGGATGTTTTTGAATAAATGTTCATCGTAATATGAATATTCTAGTATATGGTTTTGAACATACATATCTATTTTTATCAAACAGTTGGAACAAGCAAGTAGAGTGACTATGTTTTCGAGAATGTATCAGATACTTCAGATTTTGAATTCGAAACATGTGGGAATGAAGATACTTAAGAATTTATATATGATTCTGATTGCATAATTGATCCAATGACATTAGTATAAAGCATTGGGTTCCTAGGTGTCCTAATCGAATGAAGCATGTAATTGATGTAATTTACCTTGTTACAACTATAATTTTCCAATGAATATCATTATAATGACATTGAATATGTAATTGTGATACATAGAATATGACAAAAATGACTAATTTTATGCTTGCATTCTAACGTGACAAAATTGAGTAAGTGTATACTCTCATTCTAATCTCGCGAATGAATAATTATGAAAAGAATATGAATATCACCACTCAAATATATGAATATTTTCACATAATATTATGAATATCACCACCTCCTTTTCAGTATTAGTAAACAACAATCCTACGGAAATATTCAAGGCCGAACGGGTTTAAGACAAGGAGATCCATTGTCATCGTTCCTATTTATTATTGGGGCAGAGGTTTTAGCACGAAAATTAAAAGCATAAAGTGAAAAACGCAAACTGATAATAGGGTTTCCAATCACTAGAGGGGGTACGAGAATAACCTAGCCTTCCTATCCTTTGTAGACGGTATCCTTATGTTTGGGAAAGCAGAAAACTTAGCTTGCACAAAAGTTTAAAAAAATTATAGAAGATTACTGTAATTTTTCGGGACAGAAAGTTAATTACAAAAAATATGCCATTCATGTTACCCCCAAAGTTACAGAAAGCAGAAAAAGACAATTACAAGGGATATTTGGAATTAGTGAACGATTGAAAATAGACAAATACCTAGGATGCCCAGTTATAAATGGAAGAGTGAACCAAGAAACATTCTCTGATGTATTAGTATCCTCAAAAAATCAATTAACGACATGGAAAGCAAACACAATTTCTAATGAGGGTCGGGCAACATTAATAAAAGCCAACCTTACGGCTAAACCTCTATACCTAATGCAAAGCTTTGTGCTTCCAAAACAAATCAACAATAAGTTGGATAAAAAAATAGAGAATTTCTTTGGAACAAAGACCAACAATCTAGGCCACTGACTGGGTGGGAAAAGGTGTGTAGACCAAGAAAGCAAGGTGGTCTAGGTATAAGGAAATCAAAAGAGTTTAATCAGGCACCACAAATGAAATTGTTATGGAAGATAATGGCTGAACCAGAAAATTTATGGGTACGGATCATCAATGAGAAATATTTAAAAGACATACATGTTCTAAATTATATTCCAAAGAAATCTTGTTCATGGCAATGGAGAAATCTCGTGCGATTAAGAGAAACTTTCTATAAAGGATTAATCTGGCAATTGGGTAATGGGAATACTATACGATTTTGGAAAGACCCATGGATTTCTAATGAGACACTACAATCAAATATGAATATTCCAAACATGATTTACCCGAATGAAAAAGTAATGGAGCATATCACATAGGAGAAAACATGGAACATCTCAAAACTGAAGCAAGTTATACCTCAAGACTGGGTCAACAAAATTATGAAGATACCAATCCCAAAACATGATATCCATGATAGATTATACTGGGGGCCTAGCACAAATGGGTGGTTCACAACGGAGTCAGCAATCAGAATGATAACAAACCAAAGGAATCAAGAGACTAAAAATTGGAACTGGTTTTGGTCTCTAAAAGTGCCGCCCAAGGTGAAGAATTTTGTATGGAGACTATGTTTCGATGGCCTTCGAAGAAAATCAAGATTGGCTAGAAATAATATAGCAGTTACACAAGAATGTCCTTTCTACTCATCCAGTGAGGAGGATTCTATCAAATGAGGAGGATTCTATCAATTTATTCTTAAAATGCCCTTATGCTTTACAAAATATGACACTTATTCATAGGAACTATGACAAAATAGTATAGAGACTAAATTATCAAAATGAAAACATAAAGGAAATTGTATACGAACTTCAAAGCAAGATTGGTAAAAATGAAATACTTTTTATATTAACTGGGTGGTGGTCTATATGGTATAATAGAAACAAGACAATTTTTTATAATCAAGAATATCATCGTAGACATGTATCAATTCAATACAAAACAACGGAAAAATTGGGAAAATGCTATGCAAGAAGGTAAAGAAAATGAACATAAATGCGACACGCCTAAAATCACGACAGGACACAAACAACGGGAGGGATGGAGAAAGCCTCGTGAGGGGTGGTTCAAATTAAATGTTGATGCTTCTAAAACTAGGAGTGGAAATGCTTCGATTGGCTTTATCATTAGAAATAACAAGGGAGAAATGGTGAGAAAAGGATGCGAAAAAATAGGTGAACAATCGATTCTACAAGCTGAAACATTAGCCTTATACAAAGGTCTTCAACTGGCTCTTAATTAGGAGTACGCAAACTGAAAATAGCGAGTGACAACCAAATCCTAATCTAAGCTATACGTGGTGAGAAAAATTGTCCGTGGGAAATTGAAACTAATTAGTAACGGATTTCCAAATGATTTGTTCCTCCTTAGAGGACAAGATCATCACCCATATCTACAGAACTGCTAATTCTATTGCTGACAAAATTGCACATCTAGCCTATGTTGGCTCAATACCAAAATCTTACCTTATCAAAAAAAAAAAATCGTGAATATTATCAATTACCACCAATGCTATGAATAACACGACCTAAAACATTTCTACACATTTTCAATCTTTCTTCATTACCGTCTTGAATTGTTCCCTATCTTCTTCCATGTCTTTAGGCTTCTTTATCTTCAACCCGGTTTGAAAAGAAACAACACATATATCATATATGAATAACATGAAAAACAAAATACTCATTAACCCTAAACCCTAAACTAACAAATGCTAAACCCTAAACTAATAAACCTTAAACCCTTAATCGAAAACCCTAGACCCTAAGCTCCTAAACCATATACCTTAAATTAATAAACCCTAAACTAGTAAACACTAAAACATAAATCATAAACCCTAGACCCTAAATCATACACCTTAGACCCTAAAGCCTAAACTAATAAACCATAGACCCTAAATCATAAACCATAAACCCTAAACTACTAAACCCTAAATCATAAATAATAAACCCTAAACCTTAAATAATAAATCATAAACCCTAAATGAATAAACCCTAAACCAATAATGAACTAACCCTAAACCTTAAACTCCTAAACCCTAAATTAATAAACCATAAACTAACAAACCATACCCTAAACATGTTTAAACTCTAAACCACTTATATACGTACAGGGGTGTAGCTAGGTTTCAAGCATTGGAGGGATCAATTTTTTTTTCAATTATCAATTAAAATACGAGTTACATTATAAGCATATAAAACGAACTAGAATTTAATCAAAGTTAGACTTAAAAATCAATACTCAATTAGGCGAAGCAATTATACTTATAAATCAATCTAATTTTAACCGAACTAGCTGACTGGCTGAAAGTCGTCGTGCCAAATCAAAAATAAATTCATAGTTACACAACTAGTATAGTTGGTAAGTCGGGGTCGTACCCAACAGACACTTGTAACTCTAAGTAGTATTATTAGCAGCTCAGTAGTAATAAAGGGGGATTTTTAATTGTAATCTAAAACTAGGGAATTTAAAGCAAGCAAAGTAAGTAAGCAAAGCAAAGGTTGGATTTTTATCAATTAAGGAAAAGTAATTCTATTGAAGCATCTAATTTCATCATCAAATTATTGATCATAGATTCAAACAAGTTATTCCTTTAGTTATTCCTTTCCTGATCAGATATAATAAACAATTCAACGGGTCATGTAAATACTTAATATCAAAACAAACATGAAACGATCATGAGAAATAATGATACTAGCAGTAGGAGCAAGGATATGTAGGATACATGCAAATTGAGTTCCAACGAGTAAAACAATAAGCATGCAATCAAATCTCTTTCTCAATGGTTTTAGTCTAACGAGTCCTAAAACATTGAGTTGCTACAAAGATTAGGTTTTGCTACTAGAAAACCTAGACCTAGCAATAGAGAATATCAATTTCAACTAGTTGATCAAACAAGTAGAAATCAATACAATCAATATTAATTAAGCACAAGAGAATTGAAATAACTTGTAGAAATAAACTTGAATTGTAGAATCTCAGAATAAACTTGAATCTGAAAACTTCAACCTGAATAGAATCAAAGGAGTTTATTTCTCCATAGGGAGAATACAAACTAGAATAATAGAAATTAGGTCTCAAGATATCCTAAACAAAGGCTGAAAACAAGGTTTAAGTAGTCTCTAAAAAACACGAAATAATAAAATAAAAGGAAACTAATATAATAGATAGATAAATAGATCAATCGCCTCCTCGATCTTCGCTTTCGTGGAAAACCGCGATCGCGGTGAGTGGTAGCGCGGTCGCGGACCTGATCGTGACAGAATTCCATCGTTGTTTTCGGAATACGTTTTGACCACCTTAGAGTGGGAATTTCGACTCAGAGTAAAAATATGAATTGTATCTCTTCGAGTTAGATTTCTAATGATACCAAATTCATCTTCATCCGACCACCGTAGCTCCTGAAATAAGCATCACAAGAAAGTGGTGTCGAAACAGCAACTTCAATTGATGGCCCGGATTTAAGCATTCTGTTCCACAACCTCTTAGGCCTTAATGATCATCATAAATGGCTTGAATATCCAATGAAAAGACACTTGAATATCTCTAATCTTGAATCCTTCAACTTAACCAATCCTTGTTCCTCAAAACGACCTAAAAACAAGAAAGCACAAGAGTATACACCGAAATGAAAAAATTACGAAAACTAAGCAAAATACATGCAACTACCTACTAACACCTAAATGCATGCTATCACTAGCCATTCAACCTTAATTTTTAAGTCTGATTTCAATCATCAGAATAAAAATCAATCTAATTGAAAAAACAATCAATCTAAGTCTAACTTCTACTTCTAATAAAAATCAATCTAATTTAAAAATCAATCTAATAAAAATCAAACTAGCCATTCACACTAACAACTTTAAAAAATAAAAATCAATCTAATATCAATAATCAGAATCTCAAATTCAATACTGCAAGCGATTCAGGCATTCAGCATAATTGGAGTAATTCAGCATTTCAGCTTAAAATTCAATCTAATATTCTAATTTCAATCAGAATAAGAAACTCAATCCACAATCTGGCATCTTGCAACTGTTCGACATTCTGGCCTATTCATTCGGATATTCAACCTAAAATTCAATCTAATATTCTAATTAATAGTAACAAATTCAATCTAGTGATCCACATTCCACAGTCTAATTAATTGTTGATGTCCACCTTTTTAGTCGTGTTTTTAGGGTGTGTTTTAGTATGTTTGAGTCTTTTTCTTTAGTTTTGTGTTTTGTTTTGAGCCGTTTGTATAGGTTTTCGAATTTCTTTAAGATATGGAGTCTACATAAACTTTGGTGGTGTTTTGTAGGTTTTTAGAAGCTGTTTGGAGCACTTTTGAGGAAAAGAGTAAAACCGAGGAGAAACACTTAAGGAAAAGCTCAAGGAATCAAGTTCATAAAGAAGTGAAGAATCAAGTTTGAGCTTGAAAAGAAGTAGAGAAACTCGTTACAAAGACATAGGAAAAAGAATCGAGTCAAACGGAGTTGCAACGAACCCGCTACGGAAGTTTTACTCTAGGCTGTTCGTAGTGCTGTAACAGGTTGGTACCGAGGCACACAGCTCGATAACGAGGCACTCTGGATCGTAGCGAAGACCGATTCAGCGCATTTAAATGCACTTTTATCCTATTTCCTTTTATGTCCTTAGATAGATAGAAGGAATATATCTTATTAGAAGATTTATTTCCTTACAGATAGCTTTTAGATAGATTAGTTTTTCTATAAATACCCTTCTCTAACTCTTGTTTTGACACACACGATTGAGAGGGAGAGGAGGAGAGAAGGGTGAGGAGAGAGGGGACGAGATTGAGGATTGCATGGAAGACAAGTTTTTGTTTGGATTCAAAGTTGTTAGCTTTCTCTTTAATTCAGTTTTGATGTTTTTAATTATGAATAGTGAGTAGTCTCTCCTTCTATGGTTGGGGTTAAACCCAACAATGGTTGTGCATGCTTGTTTGTAATCATGATTTGATTGTTTTTATTGCATGATTCTATTCTCTTACTCTTTAATCCTTAAAACAAAAGTTGAAGGGAATTTCTCATTCATAGTTGAAGCGAAAGCGGAAACTTTGAATCAGAATAGCCAATAGGGTTTTGAAGCGAAAGCGGATCAATCCTAGTTGAAGTAGAAGAGATAGATAGTAAGTTTATTAATTGAACGAAAGTTAGTTGATTTGCTTGCTTAAGTTGACGAAAGTTGACACCTTTATGTGATAAAAGCATGATCTTTATGTTTTATAAGCGTTTGCATGCATGATTATTGTTGCGGTGACACCTTTACCTTAGATTTTCTCTTTCTCTTGATAAAAACCCTTACTTTGTTGATTACTTATGTTGTAAGTAATAGAATTTGGTACATGACTTTCTCCCGTGGATGAACCTGACTCTTCTATACACAACGGGGTCTTGATTATAAATTTATTATTGTCAAGAAACCCTTTCAACAATTGTTTAAAAGATTGAAGAAGAACCTGATTTGGAGATTTAATTAGACAATTTAGCCTGATTGGAATTTAGAAGATTGTGAAGACTAACTCCGACTCTAAGAGACAAAGACTCGCCGACTCCAATACTTGCACTGTCGCACAGCGCCACAGCCCACTCAATGCCTCGAATCCTCGACCGCACACTCGCACAACCACAACGCCACACTGCCACAGCCCGCAGTCCCGCACCGACTCGCGGCTCCGATATGCGAGAACAGTGAACTAGAACAAGAGTACAAGATGTTGGTCCCATTTCGGAAAAAAATCCTTCAAGGCTTTATGGGGTTTGGATTTCTTGAATCGGTGAATCCAGATGAAGAAGCCGAAGCGACAAAGTTGAACAATAAGAACTTGAAAGAGTGAGTTATTGCCTTAATTTGGTATTTGTGTATTGTTTTGTAGTCAAGAACGAAGAGACGGACGAAAGTTTGAACATCGGAACTCCCTTTTTCCATTAATTACGGCTATAAAAGAAATTTGTTTGGGGTGGGGGCATGGCCCCCACCCGCCCCTTAATGGCTCCGCCCCTGTATACGGATAACAAGTCCAGAATACATGAATAACAAAACACGCATATATGAATACCAAGACACACATATATAAATACCAAGACACACAAATATGAATAAAAAGGAATGCAAATATGAATAAAAAGTCATGCATACTTGAATAACAAAACACTTATGTATGAATAACAACCCACACATATATGAATAACAAGCTAAGCATATATGAATAACAAAACACGCATATATGAATAATCAAACACGCATATTTGAATAACAAAGAACACATATATAAAAGTCAATTCAACAGGAAAAATATTCAAGATTTACCATGCACTTGTTTAAAATAATTACTATTGAAAGAACCGTAAGAAAAAACTAATTAATCTCGTTTGAATATATTCGTAAACTGTATACTAAAAAATTGATTGTATTAATTCACTATTGAATTAATATTTTTCAAATCATCATACATTAATATTCATGGTTTATGACTTATCGAACTAACATTACAAAACTCAATTGAACATGTTCAAAGCAATCAGACAAAATATTCAAGGTTTAATAGGCGTTTGTTCGAATTATTAGAGTATACATCGTTTATTATTCAATTTAACTAACACGAATATTAATACGAGATTGTTTGATTATTCTAAATCCAACTAACATTATCAGTATGATTAACATAATATTCAAATCATTCAAGCATAATGTTCTAATCATATTTATCACTTAATCTGTCTAAAAAAAAGCAAAACCGCCAAGAAAATTTTGTTAATACTTCGAAAGAATCAATCAAAAAGCACATCATAAATCATTCAAAAACACATGAAGAACTACAATGTAAGATAACGATTAATAGCACAAGAAACGACATACCTCTTTCCATTGAAATAGAGTTTTGTTTCAATATGAAATATAGTAGAAGCAAGAGGAAATCAGTTAGAAAATTGTGTAAACAACCTTGCGATATAGAATTGTTGATGCTTAATCAAAAGAATCAATGATGATTACAGTTTTGCACCAGAATTGTTTGACGGTAAGGAGTTTTTTTGTTCCATTTATGTATTATTCAGATTTGGAGATATGGTAGTTCTTGATAAGATATGACAGTTTATTTATTCCACGATCTCCTAAATATCCTCCCTATTTAAAAAAAATCGTGTCTTAGATTTTGCCCCAATCTTGTGCAATTCACCCATAAAAGCACTTTACACCTCTTTTTCTTTTAATCTTGTACGTTTAAAAAAAAATCAATGCTTCTTACTCTTTCCCTCGTTTCTCCTTAAAAACCTGTTTCTCTTGAGCATAATTCATACATATATATATATCTCTAATAAGCTTCGCATCACCACCACTGCCCCTCCCGATCCACCAAATGCTCAAGCACGATCCTCGATGTCCGCTCGTTGCCTGGCCCTGCCACTAGATAGCCATTGGCACTGCCAATTTTACGGCCACTCCTTGTTTCGGAATTTTTTTGATTAGGTAAGAATTAGGAAACTCTTCCCTCAAGGAGAGATCCTAGCGCATCCTAACGGATGAGAACTGTAAGTTCTAGATGATTCTTGATAGCACAAACAGGGAGACTGTGGCTCGTTCTAGCAATTTTATCAGCCAAAGTGTTAGAGCCCCTGGGCACATGGGAGATCTTGACCGACTAGAACCCAAGGAGGGAAACCAAGATATCAGCAATAATAATTTCAATTTCCCAAGGGCGCGCAGTTCTTATCACCTTGGGCTACTTTGATGAGTTGTAAGTTGTCACCTTCAATTTCTAAACATTTATATCCTCCTTGTTTTGCGACCCTAATACAATCTCTCAAAGCAAGAGCTTCAGCCTTGAGTGCCGACATGCACCCATAGTTTTGTAACATTAGTTGCACTACATTACCATTGTGATCTCTTAGAATTATTCCTCTTGACGCTTGTCCATTGGCTAGTCTTGATCCATCAAAATTACATTTTATGACACCTTGTTGTGGTTTTTTCCAAGTTATAGATTTATCCTTCTTCTTTGTCATTCTTTAACAACTTCTAGCAATTATGTCCTCATCTTCATTCCATTGTTTAGATTTCTCCCATTGTTCCAGTTGGGTCCTAATATATTGAGTGTAGATCCCAGGCCACCCACCTTGTTGGGCCACACATACACATAGCTCCACAATAGTATGATATTGTCCGCTTTTGGCCTAGTCCGCACGCATTTGTTTTTGGGCTCCTTTCCAAAAGGCCTCACACTAATGGAGTGTGCTTTCTCTTTATAAGGAGATCTTCACTTCCTTATTTTTTTTCATGTGGGACTTGGATTGCCTATCCCAACAATCCTCTCCTCAAACCACGGACCACATAACTCATGGCCTCTCCCCCTTTAGCGAAATCATCTTACACCGCCGCTATCACCAACAGAACTCGCTTACCTAACCATCCACATTGTCAGGAAGACTTTCGACACAAGGCTACACCATCATAGCACAGATCTCCCATCTTGTACCGTCACTACCACTATAGAACACGCCACATGACCACCACAATATCAGGTGGACTTTCGATACAAGGCACCACAGATCTTCAATTGCGAGGTCACATTGAGGGTCTCCTACACAACACTACCAAGAACCACCACAATATCAAGTGGACTTTCGATACAAGGCACCACAGATCTTCAATCACGAGGTCACATTGAGGGTCTCCCACACAACACTACCAAGTACTTGCACCCACGCCATCGAGCCACACCACTCTACACCTGCGTGTTCCAACACCAAGTCACATTGGGTTTCGTGTTTGTTCCAGCCGAACCATCGACTCTAATACCAATTGTAGGGCCCGGGTCAACCACCTTGTTAGGCCAAACACCCACATAGCTCCATGATGTCCGCCTTTCTAGTCGTGTTTTAGGGAGTGTTTATATGTGTTTGTGTGGCTTTTCTTTAGTTGTATGTTTGTGTTTGATTCGTTTGTGTAGGTTTTCTTATTTTCTTAAGATATGGAGTCTACATAAGCTTTGGTGGCATTTTTGTAGGTTTTTGAAGCTTTGTCGAAGCGTTTTTTAGGAGTTGAGAGAGGATCAAGAAGAAGTAGAAGCGAAATGAATCCAAGAAAGAGGTGAAAAATCAAGTTCAAACCAAGACGGAAGTTCAGAAGTTTGTTATCGACCCCACATGATACGTTAGAAGAATAATCGAGCCAAAGGCAAGGTGTAACGACCCCCCCACCAAAGCATGCTCTTAGTTACGAGCCTATAACCGATGCAGTAGGGGTCGGTACCGAGGTGCCTAGGGTCGATACTGAGGCTCACAGTGAATAACAAGTTGGAGGAAATTCGAAGAAACCCTACCGACCCTGACAAGGTCGGTACCGAGACATCCCGTGTCGGTAGGGGACGATCTGAGTCGACGCTTTTTATGATATTTTATCCCTTTTAGATAGTTTCCTTATGAGATTTATCTTTATAAGATTTATTTCCTTAGGAGTAGGAGTAGCTTTTAGTGTAAATACTCTTGTCTTAGCTTTGTTTTGAGTACCACGTTACTTAGCATTCAAGTTTAGAGAGGAAGAAGAGACGAGTTTGTTTTGGAGAACAATTGTTTTAGATTCGATTGTGAGTTTTATTTTGATCAATATATATCTTCTAAACCTGAAGCACTTTTGGACAGATTCGTCATTAAGAATTTATATCACAACCACCCTATTTTTAATAATGATTTTTCTAAATAATTATATATTATATAATACAATCACCTTATGCAATTTCCAATTTTATGCACTCACCTTATCTATAACCATTATTTTTTGCTTTTTCCATGTTCATTATCTTATAATATTTAATTATCTTCTACTCATGTAGTATAAATAAAATATATTGTATAATAATTTATATATTTTTTCAATTTACTATGAGATTGGATAATTTTTTATCTCTACCCATTATTTTTATCTTTGTTCATGTTCATGTAATATTTAATTATCTTCTATCCATAACATATAGATAAAATATACTACATCTACTATATATTAAAGCTAAACCTTTTCGAGCCACCACATTAAATCTGGCCCCACCGTATATTTAATAAAATTAATTTTTTATATTAACTTATATTTTTCAATTAAATTCCTTTTTATCTATTTCTATGAAAATAAATTTAAATACGAACTTATAAAAAATTAATGAAAATTATTTTATCCTTATCATTTTATCTATTTATGTAAAAGATTTATCTTACGTCAAAATTTGATAAAAAAAAGTAAAAATTTTCATGATATATATAATTAATTGTCTAAGTTTAATTTCGCTAAAAAAATTACGTTACATTTTCCTTAATTTTCTTTTTCGCTTATTCATAAAAATAAAGAAGATTTTTTATCTTTAAAAAATTCAATCTTTATTCATATTTTTCATCTTTTGTTAGTACTTATCTTTTTAAAATTTTATTTAAAAGATTTTTAATGAATTGAATTTGATTAAAAAATTTATATTATTTTTGCCTTTTTTTAATCTATTTTTTAAAAATATTTTTAAAATTGAAAGATTCTTATTAAAACAATTGTATTTATGTTTTTGCATAAATAAATTATCATTAAGGCATCAACATCATATTAGACTTACCTTAATAACTTTGTATCTATCTCACATTATAACAATTGTAAAATTTTATAATAACTTATTCTAATAAATAAGTTTATTTTATTTTTTGTATTAAATTAAAATCATATTCATTAAACAAATTGATTATTTATATTCATGTGGTCATGCATGGCACGACGAGTATAACTATATATAATATATATATATAATATAACTATATATTAAAGTTGTACCTTTTGAAGTCACTACATTGAATGTGGCCCCACCTTATATTAAAAAAATTATTTAAATTTTCAATTAAATTCCTTTCTATCTATTTATATTAAAAATGTTTAATTCGAAATTTAAATTTAAATAATGAAAAATATTCTATCTTTATCCTTTTATTTATTATGTAAGAGATTTATCTTAAATCAAATTTTGATTAAAAAAAAGTAAAATTTTTCATGATCTAGATAATTACTTGCTTAAATTGAATTTGGATAAAAAAATTACATTATCTTTTCCTTAATTTTCTTTTTGTATTATTCATGTAAATATAAAAGATTTTTTTACCTTAAATAAGAATGATAACTTTTCTTATTATTTATCTTTTTAAATTCAATATTAATTTTCATCCTTTTGTCTTATTCATGTAAGAATTTGGATAAAAAATTTAGTATATAGTTATGATTGTTTGTTTTGGGCCTAGCCCGTATGGATTTATTTTTGGACTCTTTTCCAAAAGGTCTCATACTAATGGAGTGTGTTTTCTCTTTATAAGGAGATCTTCACTTTCTTATTTTTTCCATGTTGGACTTGGATTGCTTATCCCAACATTGAGTTAAGTCTTGTATAAAGTCATTCGATCCTTGTTGGAAAGCCAATTTTTTTCTTTGGTGACAAATGCTCTACTAGGAAACTGCCAATACAATAAACTCTTTTTCCCCTAAATGACGAAAGAGGTCGCTTAGTATATTTTTTGGTACCTTATTATGCGTATTATAATTCCGTAGAGTATGCTCAATATTTGTGTTAATTTTCTTTATTATGTTTAGTGTATGTGGACATTTAGTAAATAAATGTAGAGTTTGGTTCAAATAAACAAAATCTTATCCTGAAACGAACTCTTATCCTGAAACGAATGCAATTTTTCTAGTTCGTAGTGCACTTTTCGGATTTGCATTTTTTGTACTTTGCAGTGCACTTTTCGTACTTTTTGTATTGTGTTTTTTCGGATTGCACTTTTTGTATTTTGCAATGCACTTTTGTATTAAAAATGCACTACAAAACATTAAAAGTACATTCGTTTCATGTTTTAACTAAGTGTTTGTTTCATTTGAACCAGACTCAATAAATGTATTATCTTTGTTCATACAATTACACATAATACAATCTTAGGTGGTAATGTTTGAGTTGGAATCGAAAAAGTTTTTTTTAGGTCGAATCGAATAAAAAATGTTTATTAAAACCCACGAATATAAAAAATAAATAGCCGGTACGAAAAATATATAAATACCACATAGGCACATATGAACACGATGATAGTACGGTCAATCACGGAAAAAGACTAAAGAAGTCAAGCAGGCACGTGGGTATACAAAATACGAACACCTACAGGCATACCCAATGATCTCCGTCTTCAAGTTTCGACCTCATAAAATCGAACGGCTACTAATTAATATAATACAAAGTTAGCATAGGATCCACGGTTTTATAGTACTATCCCTCCGCCAATCAGAGCCATCGCCGCGTTATTTCACTCTCCAACTTGACGGCGTTTACCTGTCCGTCCCTCTTCTCATATCTCTGACTCTGAATTCTGAATCTCTCACCCTTTTCTCTCCGTCTGTCGCCGGGGTTAATCTGTCGTCTTCGTCTTCACGAATACAAATTTGACGAGAGTAAAGGAGAAATTTAGAGAAGAAGAAGAAGAGAGAGGGAGTAAAGAACAAACAGCGATCTCGATTTTTGTTGTGATACAGGTGATATCTGCCTGGAAAGGAGTTTGGGCCAAGTAGATTGAATTTTTTAATTGTTGGCTTTGCAAGCTGTTACAGGTTCTCTCTTGTGTCGCTGCTCATTTTTTATTCAGTTGCTTGTTTTTTTTTTCTGATTAAAATTTGGTGTAGAGGTTTTCGAGAAACAGTAACGAAACATCTAGAAAAGCGAAAAGACCTGAAAGCGAAACGAATGAGAGGTTTTGGTTGTTTGGCTGGAGATTCAAGCTTAATTGGAGCAAATCGATAGCAGAAAGACAGAAATTTGTTTTTTTTCCAGTGTTTGTTGGGGGTGCAATTCGAGTTCCTTTTGCTGTGGTTGTAGGGGTAGATAAAGAAGTGCGTAGCACTGAACAGTTGGGCCTTTCCATTCTGATATTAGAGGGGAGGGGTTGGATTCCAGGATTTGAAGGCTTCTTTGCTGAGACCGTCAAAACCTTAAAAGGAAAGGTTTCAGGGAGCTGAGGACATTTAATTGTTTTGGGTGTCATTTTTTCATGGGCGCAGTGTTCAATGCATCACCTACCTCGGATATTTGCTCAGAGGAGGCAAAGAAAAAGCATGGATAGGAGTAATGAGACTCCATCCCCTTCACAAGGGCCAAAACTCCACCGCAGAAATGCTGCAAAGAACTTTCTATACACCCCTTCATCATCCTTGCCGCAATCATCCTCGTCATCATCATCAACCACAAGTACATCATCAGCTCCAAGGACTAAGTCCCTTGACCTAAACCATACCTCTGACAGAAGCTTCCGCATCAGAGGAAATGATGGTCAGCTGGATCAGATTTTTGAAAGTTTGGGGATATCAGGACCTGACGCATTTGAAATTCCAAAAGCAGCATGGGAAGACTATAAATCTAGTTCTGATCTTGTTCGACAGCCTAAAAACAACCTGTTTGATGAAGATGAAACAGAGTCAACCCAAAATGAGGGAGTTAAGGATCCCACTGTCATGTTATCGGATGCTACTCCATGTGATGTGCAGGACGGCTTAGTAATGGAGATTGGTAAGGTGAAATATGAGTTTGAAAATCATGTTCTTCCTGCAATGCCTTTCAACAGGGTCGTGAGCATGGGAATTAAAGGAGAACGACCGTCTTTCCTAACTCCTCTACCTGCAATGTCACTAGACTCACTACGTATGATTGACAATGAATGGTCTACTTGGGAGCTGGTGAAAGGATTAGCACCTGAAGTCAGAGAGTCAGATCTGTATCCTGTAAAAGGTGATTCATCTGAAGATGAAACTGCTGAGGATATTGACAATCATCATGAACTTGCTGGGAACTCTAAATTCAAAAGATCAGATTCTTATTCATTTACCTCATCACATGAGGATGATTCATCAAGTACAACTACAGATAACTCACCAAGCATTAGGATGCTCCATGTCAACATCACTGATTGGCAAAAGGGCCGTCTTCTAGGAAAAGGGTCATTTGGAACAGTGTATGAAGGAATCTCTAGGTATGTTATGTGTGATTATATTACAATGGGTGGTTTATACAACCTTTTCACTCTATTTTGATGATCTAAATCTTTCCTGTAGTCAACATAGCCATACCTGCATAATCTTTTGTAGTTTCTTCTTCTATATCTACAGTTGTATCATTTTCATATATGGTAATCATCCTGGGTCTTACGGATGTTACATGTGTATTAATAGGAAGTTTCATTTGCTTAAATTAGAAAATCACCCAATAAATGACTCTCAACTTGTTTGGGGCATGGGAGCGTACATCCAACTCCCCAGATCTTGCTTCAGCAGGATATACTGGGTAGTGTTGTCGTTGCTGCTGCTATCGTCATATCTGTTCTTGTTTTTTTCCATTAAATGACTCAGTTTTCACTTGCCCACCCGTTATAAGTAAAAATACACAAAAATCACCCAATAAAGCTCTTTGTTAACAAAGTACCACCCAAATCTTCCATCAAAATCTCAACTAAGCTGACTCATGCCCACGCTCATCCATTAGATATTATTTTGCTGCCATTGAATATCCTTTGCAAGTTCAGAATAAAATTAGTCCCCCACACATCACCTCCCATTTAATTGACAATCCAGATCTAGTTCCACCGACTTGAACAACTATGGAGATCTGGGATATTTTCATTTCCTCCCCCTTTGAACAGCTATGCACCACTCCCAAAAAGTTCCTTCTCAAATGCCTCAAATTTGGACCTTCATATTGATGGCATCTCTTCACATGTCCACCTCAACTATAAGCCAATGAATTTTCTGCATAAGGTATTCAAATCAACTACAAATTTGTCAATAAAACCCTAAATTGGTCAATTAAGCAATTGACCAATTTAGGGTATAAAGTATTGTTAGGATATGAACCACTCTTTATCTTTGTATATCTATTGTGACCTTCAGATCTTCTGAGATATGGTATCATGTAAACTTACATATATGTTATCAAGACAAGGGCTGCACACATTGGGAAATCATATTATCTTACATGGTATAGGATGGACCCTCCTTCTAACAAATTTTTTGTCCCTCCCTCCACTTTCCATCGTCTTCTACTTCCCCTTTCTAGTTAGTCTTCTAAGACGGTCCCCCGACTCCTCCTTCGAATGGAAGCAATACTAACTTGCCATAACTGTTGCAAGTGTCACAATTCACATCTTGATAAACCTCGACCTCATTGCCTCCAACCATGACAAATGGCGTGGACTGTTCCCGTAATGGTTGGCAAAATTTAGCTCATATTGCACCTTGATTATTAGTCATGAAGCAGTAAACATGGCTTCTTTTTTCTGAACTTCCAACGGTGGGATTTTGATGCTTATCATTTTTTCGCTAGTGTCGTCGTCACTCCGAGTTCGTGGTGAGTCCGAAGTCGAGAGGGTGGATGTAGAGGCCACGTTTAGAGGAGAGGAAGTGGACCCCCTTGGAGACTGTAATAATGAGAGGCATTTTTGTCTTTTCCAGCACATTGTACAGAATCATAATTCGTAACATAATATCCATTGGGGGTGGTGTTTTGTTCTCTGAAGGTCTTTAATTGGGTGGTTTTGTATGATTTTTAGTTATAGTGGGTGGTTAAATGAAATAATAAGTCATTGAAAGGGCGATTCTCTGTAAATTACCTTTTTTCCATGTATCTCGTTCTGTAATTATGAAGTGAAGGAAATGTCTTTTGCATTCACTGATGATATAAGTTTTATCATATTAATCCTATTTGATGACATTTTTCAGCTAAAATTGTTTGTATTTGTGTGGGTTCTTCTTAACATGTTTATTCTTGTGTGGACTCAGCTAAAATTGTTTATTTTTGTTTGGGTTCTTTTCAACCTGTTTAATCATGTGTGGGCTGGGTTAAAATTGTTTATTCTTGTTCGGGTTCTTTTTAACCTGTTTATTCTTGTATTATTTTTTTAACTAAAATTGCTTATTCTTGTGTGGGTTTTTCTTAACCTGTTTATTATTGTATCTCATGTGCTATAGGTTAATGGATAGAATAAATAACAATTGCAGTATCTTTGCAGAAGCAATGGAACATTTTTTGCCATAAAAGAAGTCTCTTTACTTGAACAAGAAAGTCAAGGCAGGGAAAGCATTTTATCACTTCAAAAGGTAGGAAAGTGGAAAATTGCATATACTTCCAACTTTAAATTTGCAGTTTTGTTCGGATCATTAATGTTCACTTTTTTCTGGATTCTATCTTGTTCTGTCCTAGGAAATTGAAATGTTGAGTCAGCTTAAGCATGATAACATAGTGCAATATCTTGGTACTGAAATGGTATGTATCCTCATTGCACTCTGCTTTTCTTTCTGAGTTGAGCACAATAGAAGCATGTGATTGTCTTTCATATCCCACTGATGAGGCTATCGTGCTGATGTGAAAATTTCATCACCCCATTCTTCACCGATCATCCTTGTTTTCTAGCAGTTTGTTTGCATTTTGCTGCATCAGTTTCTTTTATTTTATGACCTAATTCATGACTTAATAGGGTAACACCCTACTTTCTTAGGACCATTTTTTTGGGGTTTGGTACGATTTTTTATCTTGACTCTCTTAAGTACTGAAAGATTCACAATCTTGCAAGGGTTTTTTTTCCTCCCAATTGAATGATTTTTTATTTGCTTATTTTGGCAAATTTTATGCATGAAAACACAATATGAATTAGTTGGCATCTCTTCAAGTGATATAAAATATGATTGAACTTTCTGACGATTGATTTCACATGCGCTAAATATTTCATAGAAAGTTCATGAAATATATTCACAAGATGTGCTGCAACATTCTGATATTTAAATATGATGAGCACCTTTTGAGTTGCGTGATGCATCCCTTCATTGTCCTGGCTATAGTGCTTCATTGTGGCTGTTCTGATGGAGTCAAGAACGACTAACAGATAACACACAACACACACAAGGATCACACACAGAAATACTAGCAGGCAAAGTTATAATGCTTTCCTGGAAAATAGTATTGAACTTTACCAGAAAGAGGGGAACCTCAGTCTGGCCCCAAAACAGCAGAAATGCCAGTACAGAGAATGATCAATGATAATCCCTAGACATGATGGCTATCCCTTATTTACACCCCATTAACAACCTGAGGTTGCTTTACTATACTGCCCTTGCATAGAATAGTACCTAAATGCCCTCTTGGAGCCACTTATTAGGACCACCCTTGGATTTCCCCTTAGAATAAACAATTAATGCCCTTTCCATACTAGTATATCTTGAGTGTGTAATGATTTTACTGATTCTTCTTTCTCCTCTGTTGATTTTTAAGATGTCAAAAGCCACTTTCCCCTTTGTTATAATGTTATTTAGGTACATCTTACATTGATTAATACAGAAACCGATATACTGGACTAGTTAATTATTGCTAAGTTCTTTCCCTATGTTCGTATTTCAGGATGATGCAAATCTCTATATCTTTTTAGAGCTTATGACAAAAGGTTCCCTCGCAAGCTTACGTCCAACGTACATTTTCACAGATTCTGTGGTTTCTGCATATACAAGGCAAATTCTATTGGGCTTAAAATATCTTCACTCTAGAAACATTGTTCACAGGTAAGTAATGCAGCCAAATACCTGGATAAAACCAAATAATTCGGGTTTAAGTAGAAAATTTGTTGCAGCTTGCAACGCAGTTAAAACCAATTTATTGAATGTGCCTTGGGGATTACTTTTACTAGTTGTTTTGTTTACCTTTTATGGTTCTGATTCATGAGTTATCAATTTACAATGTTTGTTGTCATATTGATTTATGTTGAGTACTATCCTTGGTAGTATGCCAGAAAAAAAAAAAAAAAAAGAGAGAGAACTGAATAATGAATATAAATGCTTCTGACAACAGTCAACTTTCCTTATTAATTTAATGAACCCTCTGGTTTCTCCCAAAAATTCTTACTGAAATATTATTACATGATTGACTTTTTAGTATATATTTCTTTCTATACCTATATAGCTTGGTCCACGTTCTTTGAGGAGCTCACTAGCTCTTCCATTGCACCAAGATAAAAGTTGGCTATATGAAAATTGATTAAACTTCTGGACAGAGTAGCTCTTGTGATTATTATTGAATTTAATTCTACGTCAAATTACCTCTATTACCTTTCAACTGTAGTATTGTTCTTGGGTAGTCCTTTCCCTGCAATTCCTCATTTCATTTAGGGTAATTTTATAATTGAACTCTTTGAATTATTGGAATCTGATCTATTTTCTGTAACATGTCTAATATGTTTATGTGCTTTTCAGGGATATAAAGTGTGCAAATATACTCGTTGACTCCAATGGAACTGTGAAACTTGCAGATTTTGGATTGGCAAAACAAGTAATTCTCAACTATTGAGATAATAATACTCCTTTCAGTTCATTTCTGTAGGTGTTGTTTACACAATGTTGCATTGTTTTCAGGTTGCTAAGTTGAATGATATAAAGTCCTCCAGGGGTACTGCTCTGTGGATGGCACCTGAGGTTTGTATTTTAGTTTCAATCCATTATCTATCTACTTGAGGACTATTCATTTCAGAATTCAGACCACAAGGTTGATAATCTTCTTTAGCAATCTAATCTGTGTGCTTTTCGATGTTTGAAGCCAATTAATTAATTATGTGCTCTTTTTTTTTTCTTTTCTCTTTCTTGCTCATTTTACTTCTGTTTCCTTTCTTTCTTCAATGGTTCGTTTTACAAGTAACCTCTTACATTACAGAGAGTTGTACATGGGATATGATTGGGGATGCTGTAAAACATGACAGGGAATGCCCAAACCTTTTGCCGCAATATTATTCAGAAAAGAAGACACGCTTTTAGATTATATTGTTTATTATCTTTAGTTTGGAGTCATGAATACTCTTAACTTTGTCTTGTGAGATAGTTTGAGTACAATAACAAAGTTGAAAGAATCCTTAGTGCATAAATATATCAAAGGAAATGCTCTTATTGCTCCATCCAGCAGCTTCTTTTTCAAGTAATCCTTAGTGCATGAATATATCCTTGTTCATGTGAATTACTTTCTACTTTCTGATATTGAATTGATGCAATCCAGGTAGTTCATCGGGCAAATCAGGGATATGGAACTGCAGCAGATATCTGGAGCCTTGGATGCACTGTACTAGAGATGTCAACTGGAGAACTTCCATACCATCCTCTTGATAGTGTGAGCTGAATCGTCCCTTGGTTCCTTCATGTGTTTCTTACCTCTAAATCATTACAAGCTTTGCCTCCACAGCCTAGAGGAAGAAGACTTGTTTTCAGATTTTGAAACTTTTGGGCTAGGTCATATGGAAAAAGTTAAAAGTAAACAACTTACATGAGTTATCACATCTGATAATCATAAATACCTTTATTTCGAAGAAATTACTCATAAGCTAAAGGAATAGGTCAAATGGACTCTTAAAATTCGTTGTGGTGAAACATTTCTTAATTTAGCTGTGCACTCCTGAACAAGGATATTTTGACAAAGATCTAAACACAAGGACCTAAATAAAGCCTGGGATCTTACTCATCTTTTAAGTATTTGCTACTTATAATCAATTGTATTTGATGACTTGTTTGTGATTTGAAACTCTGTATGCTACTGCTGACAGTACTCTGTTTTTTGGTGTTTCCCCACCCTGTAGTTCCAAGCTTTGTATAAGATTGGGAGGGGTGAACCACCTCCTGTTCGGGAGAGCCTTTCAACAGATCTTAAAGATTTTATAATGAAGTGCTTACAAGTGAATCCCAGTGATCGTCCTTCAGCTGCAGAGCTCTTGTATCATTCATTTTTGAAAAGGCCCTTAGAATCCCCTGCTGCTTTTGGCAGGGGGAGTGGGGGTTGGAGATAGATAGATAGGTGAAATGACGAGTGAAGGAAATCGATTGCATTGAGATTTTTGGGCATCGATTGCATCCCTTTGGTTGGATGGATGTCAAGGGCAAATCCTGCTTTCATGGCATGCTTATTAAGTGCCTTGAGAAGTAAGGAAACAAAATATGGCAAGCTAATCCCGTCTGGTGATACGTGCAAAAACAATTCTTCCATGCTCAAATCCCCCTTTCAGATTCTACTGGGCTGCGGGCAGACGGCAGACGGATGTATCTCTTGTTCAACTATGCTTCATTGATGATTGTGTTGCAAAAGTCTGCTACGGATGAACTATGGATTTGAAAGGGTTGTGTCGTAGTTCTCTCCTAATTGACTTCTGTAATTCTTGTGCATATGTTTGTAGCTATGTTTCTTGTGTTGTTCTTCAATTCTGTTTGAAATGGAGAGCGCAGAAATCAGAAATCTCTCTCTCTCTCTCTCTCTCTCTCTCTCTCTCTCCTCTCTCTCTCTCTCTCATGTGTTTTTTTTTTTTGATGAAATCTCTCTCATGTTTAATATGTATGTGTTAGTTGGATTTGTTGTTTTCATAGACCGTAAGATGTAAAAATTGCCTAACGTAATGATCCGGTTTACAAGATTGCAGATTTGCAGGTCTGAAAATTGCAGGTAGAGTGGGTTTGGACAAACAAGTTGTTTAACCGGTTATAGGTAATATTTGAGACTTAGATAAATAACTATGTAAAATATGAGTTGGAGTTGAAATAAATTACTAAACATCAATCTGGACATAAATAATTATTTATAATTAGTTAAAAGTTATCATTCTTATTTTTTATTTAATAGAAGAAATGAAACTAATTACTATTATTTTTATTTTGATTATTTTATTCAACTACAAACAACTATCTACCTTTCTTTTTACAACAAAGAGCTTTGATCTTATTATAAATCAAGTTCCGCCAAAGCTAGTATGCTTGCCAGTATCTCAGAGACGAATAATTGCTCACAGACAGCATCAGGGCAAATTCGAGCCATAGAATGAGCAACTTAATTGCCCGAGCGATGTACATGAGAACAAACAGTATACATAAAAGAGGACAAAGATAAAGAAATATCAACTAAACACTTCCTAAATAAGATAAATCAGTGGTATGATGGTTGAAAACATTGACAACAATTTGAAAATCTGTCCCCACTTGAATGTGGGTGGCACCAATCCTTTGCAAAGTGGTGAGCCCAAAAAGCAACGCCAAAGCTTCAAAGATGGGAGTCAGATATGTTGTTGGTAAACGTTCAACGACAACAACAATAACAAAGCCATAGGAGTCTCCTATGACAACACCTAAACCTGTCCCATTTGTGGGAAGACTTGCAGCATCTGTATTCACCTTTATGCAAGTATGGGGTGGTGGCAATCATCGATTCAAAAGTGGTGGACACGACAATGCTGATGTTGTCATGGTGCTCGATACATTTGAACATGCATTAACAAAGCTTGAAAAAACAGACAACAGTGCCAAACTATTAGGCTAAATATGTTGAAACACAAAGTGATTTCTAACTATCCATGATACCCAAGATAATAAAAAAAGCTGAGTTAAACCTTCTTTGCCATGAGAATTCAGTAATGGAACTACAATTTTTGAAAAAGACAAATCATGAAAGTGTAATAAAGAGTTGTATAAAGGTGAAGTTTGCCAAATAGATTTAGCACCCGGGCATTCAAAGCATGCCAGAGAGTTTCACTTGTGGTCGAGCAACGAGCACAAGATTCAGAATCAACCAGCCTCCTGCGCACCAAAATAGTGCGAACACTTAAAATTCTATAAAGGGCATGCCAAGAAAATACCCGTAGCTTCGAGGTACTTTCAAAGAGCAAATAGTTGACATAAAGAAGATGCAACAATAGTAGTACCATTGGAAGAAGAAGACCCTAAAACTGCGACTGTGGCCTAGAAAACCGCGATCGTGGCCCCCAAGGTAATCACGCGAACTCCGATTTTCGCTCGGAGGATCGAACCCTAGCACGCACCGAGCAAGGTGGCTTGCTCGAAGACGGCCTAAATCTTGACCCGCCCTCACCCGCGAGCGCGGTTGTTCTTTGTGCGAGCCGTCAAGGGCCCGATTCAAGCGACGGAATCGAAGGTTGTAACGCTACACGGTCCGAATCTGATGGATTTGGCCATCTATGGGAGTAGCAATGTGCGTTGGTGAATCTGAAAGCAATCGAAGCCTACAAGGGCGGGGCAATCGCGCGAGCCAGCGCGAGGAACCACGATCGTAGCCGCGAGCACGGACCAAAAAACCGCGAACGTAGCTTCGCATATCGGAACCCGCACCGGCCCTAATTCGAAAACGGAATTCTCATTCCACCAGGTCTCGTTATGAGCATGGTCAATCGAGCCGCGCCGGGTCCAATCCCGTGCGCGGTGAAGCTCACCCATCTTTGGCATCCGGGCCGAACGACGACAATGGGGCATCAATCACCACCAAGAATGAAGATGAGGCTGAAATTACGCATGCCCTAGCCTCCGCTTTGAGAGAAAACGAGCGGATTCACAATAAGCACGCCCAAGTGGAATCTCGCCTTGGCCAAGCCTTGGAAGAGATCGCTAGATTGAAGTATGCCTTGAATAAGGTTCAAGGAAAATGCCCCGTCGGTGAATTGGTGATCGAAAGGACTAATCAAAGGCTCACTAGCATTATCGAATTCTCTAATAACCGTCGTAGTCTCGAGTCGGTGAGCACCGATGAGAAATCCGAGAGATGCAAGTTGACTATGAGAGTGATCGTAGGTCCCCTAGAGGTCGACGGAGGAGCGAGTGAAGCGAGTCACCCCCGTGCAAGAGGTCCCGAGCCATGTACCAACCTCATTCTAATGACTTAACCTTGGATTCTTAAAAGATTCTCGTGATCGCGGACACCTCCGAGGTCGCAACAAGACTGGTAGCGACTACTACGGTAGCCCCAGCTACAGTTGCAGCCGAAGTAATCGTCGCGAAAACTCACGCGACCACGACATGGATTGTTATGACTCGTCTACAAAGCCCGAGTCAGCTCATGACCGGGGCAATGAGAAGAAACAACAACGTGGTCGACGTCGAAGAGAAAGCGATGAGAGGCGAGAAGGAGAGAATCGGACCATAAGGCGTAACGAAGGGATATTGCTTGATCTTTTGAGAGCGCAAGGTGGAACCTTGTGATCGGATCAAGAGCAAGCCGAACACAAGATGACTATGATGACATCGACACCATTCTATAGAAGCATCCAACGCACCAAGTGATGTGAGTTCGTCTACCACACCTTCTATCGAGCACCTACCGAGTGACGTTCTCAAAACCGAGGCTCCCGTCCAGGGTGCGACGCTCGATACCGTGCCTAATGGGGCGTTGTTGCACACGCCGGTTTCCGACCTTGGTGCGCCTTGGCTTTTGAGAGATGGTGCCTCTACTTCAGGCACTTTTGATGGCGCCTTGTCCCATGACTCGAGTGAGGATTCCAGCCCTAAAGACAAGCCCAATGTGCACTATAAAGGGGAGCCTATACTTGGACAAGCAAGCAAGGACGATGTTCGAGGCGCTAAGAAGCTGAGACAAGGAGCCATGCCCTATCTTGGGCGCATCACACGAGCCCTAGCTAAGTCGATACTAGACAAAATCAAGGAGGAGCTCATGGCTCATAAGTTTCCGATGGCTAATAACAATGGAGAAGGGTGGAGTGTTCTTGTGACTATTGGTTCAACTAGTGCTAAAACTTGACTTATGTTTTGTTAAGGGTTATTAATTGTGTTTCTTGAAATTATGGGGTTTATTTTGTAATTTCCTTGGGAGTTGTGGCTGAATGGTTGAGGCGTGGGATTAGGGTTATTTAGTCTCATTTTAGCCTCATTGCTTGGGAGACTTGGACGAAAATACTCTCTTGTTGTTTCTTTACTTTGTTCAATCTAGTTTGCATTTCTTTCGTTCAATCTCGTTGTTCGATTGTTGGTGAGTAATATCCGACAATATTGCATCTTAGTTTGCTCAATTCTTGGTGAGTAATATCCAAGGTTTGAGCATCCATATCCAACAATCCATCAATCCACTTCCAAACGCTCCATCCATCAATCCATCTCCATCTCGGTGGAATTCTGCACCACGTCAGTATTTTCACTATAACTTCCAAATTACATATCATCGGACTCTCAAATTTTGAGGGGTTAAACTAGACTCAGAGATCTAAATTCTCGTTTTGGAATCACCCAATGAAGAGTTCGGACAAGGAAGATCCAGCTAGTTGAAGACAGGTCATATTCCTTGGTGTTCGTTGTCGGAATTCCTTAGATTCTCTTGGCGATCTCTTTGCACCACCTCCATCCCCATCGATCCGGCCATCAAGTGGTATCAGAGACACGTGAAGGTATCGCCATCTAAACCTTGTTTCGACTTTGGATTTCCACTCGTTGCAAGTGATTGTCAATTCCGACTAGTCCTTGTTGTTCGTGTGTGTGTGTTCGTTGTTGCGCCATTTTTGTGATCAATTTGTGTCCTTGAATTCTTGTTGAGTGAGGTCGGAAATTTCATGAATCTTGGCTGAAATTCTCTTGCACGAACTTGAAGAAGAAAGGCCAAAGGTTCTTGATTGAAGGAGTAGTTGAAAGGTTGTCTTTATTCCATGTTTAATTCCTCCAATTAAGAGCTTGATTGAAACTTTGTTTGTTGGATTTTCTTGGCTGAATCACAAAGGGTGAGGTGTGTAAAACGTTCCCTTTTGAGTCCATTGCATGCTTGTTGAGTGGTTCAACTCTAGGATACGGGAACGACACCGAGAATTGCTAGTCTTGCTTGTTTGTGTTTACTCTTGATGTTCGAGTTCTTCTTGTTGTCTTTTGTTGGTCATCTCCTACTTGCAACTTGTCGGATTTCCATCTCGAGCATGTTTTGGTGATTAATTCAAGTGCACTCTATACTCTTGCTTTTCACATGGTTTGTTAAGATGACAAGTGTAGGTGATGAAAAAGAAATACAAAAGCGCCTCTTGGACATATTGCGATCCTTGCCACAATCCATGCAATCCATGGAAACACGCATGGAGGCACGCCTTGATGCCTTGGAGCGCCGAATCCTAGGGCTAGACGAGAGGACACAAGTGCCTCAAGTGGGGAAGATCAAGGAGACACGAGAAGAGGATAAACGTTCGAGGACGACCCCTTGTAAAGGAGAGGAGACTTCCTTCCAACAAAGAGTGATGAGTGACACAAAACAACCAAAAAGAGAGACTCCTTTCCATGGATTGGAACAACTCATTACCATCAAGTGTCCAATAGAATTGATGCACATATTGCAAGAAGAGGAGGAAGTTGTGGAATTGTCTCCTAAAATCAAGCATCGTCCTACCATCACTCCTAGCTCCATGAACTCGTTGGCGATACCATGGATGGATGCATTTCCTATGATTCCTTCATGTTTGCCCTTCTTGCTCCATGAGGAGGACGAGGCTGTTTTAGTCACTCCAAGCGGTGATTACATTCCCTTTCTTGTGGGGGCCAAGAAGGATGTCTTTGTCATGGAGAATGCCACACCAAGGGAGCTAGAAGCCCCTACCTTCTTTGTTGAGCTCACAAGGGTTGATAGTTTCGAGGACGAATCTTTTTGAAGGGGAGGATGATGATGTGATTCCATCTACCGAGTCATGGCCCCATGATTTGAGTGAAGATTCCAACCCTAAAGACAAGCCCAATGTGCACGATAAAGGGGAGCCAATACTTGGACAAGCAACCAAAGACGATGTCCGAGGCGCTAAGAAGCCGAGACAAGGAGCCATGCCCTATCTTGGGCGCATCACGCGAGACCTAGCTAAGTCTATACTGGACAAAATCAAGGAGGAGCTCATGGCTCATAAGTTTCCGATGGCTAATAACAATGGAGAAGGGTGGAGTGTTCTTGTGACTATTGGTTCAACTAGTGCTAAAACTTGACTTATGTTTTGTTAAGGGTTGTTAGTTGTGTTTCCTGAAATTATAGGGTTTATTTTGTAATTTCCTTGGGAGTTGTGGATTAATGGTTGAGGCATGGGATTAGGGTTATTTAGTCTCATTTTAGCCTCATTGCTTGGAAGACTTGGACGAAAATACTCTCTTGTTGTTTCTTTACTTTGTTCAATCTGGTTTGCATTTCTTTCGTTCAATCTCGTTGTTCGATTGTTGGTGAGTAAAATCCGACAATTTTGCATCTTAGTTTGCTCAATTCTTGGTGAGTCATATCCAAGGTTTGAGCATCCATATCCAACAATCCATCAATCCACTTCCAAACGCTCCATCCATCGATCCATCTCCATCTCGGTGGAATTCTTCACCACCTCAGTATTATCATCATAACTTCAAAATTACATATCATATGACTCTCAAATTTTGAGAGGTTAAACTAGACTCAGAGATCTAAATTCTAGTTTTTGAATCACCCAATTCCGAGTTCGGACAAGGAAGATCCAGCCAGTTGAAGACGGGTCAGATTCCTTGGTGTTTGTTGTCGGAATTCCTTGGATTCACTTGGCGATCTCTTTGCACCACCTCCATCACCATCGATCCGTCCATCAAGTGGTATCAGAGCCACGCGAAGGTATCGCCATCCAAAACTTGCTCGAGACTGAAATCCGACAAGTTGCAAGTAGGAGATGACCAACAAAAGACAACAAGAAGAACTCGAACACCAAGAGTAGACACAAACAAGCAAGACTAGCAATTCACGGTGTCGTTCCCGTATCCTAGAGTTGAACCTATTTCAATAAGCATGCAATGACCAACAAAGGGAATGTTTTTCCTCTCCCTCAACCACTCGTTTCAGCACACAAATTCAGCCAACAAAAATTCAAGACACACTTAAGTGGAAGAGTAAATTCAAGGATTAATCACACAACCTTTCAACTACTCAACCAATCAAAGGACCTTTGGGGTTTCTTCTTCAATTTCGTGTACACAACAACTCAGCCATGGCTCATGCAAATTTCGACCTTCGTCAATCAAGAAATCAAGGACGAAAATGACACAATACAATAGCGCAACACTATGGCACACACACACAACAACAAAGATTGGACAGAATTGACAAACACTTACAACGAGTGGAAATCCGAGATCGAAAAAAGGTTTAGATGGCGATACCTTCACATGGCTCTGATACCACTTGATGAGAGGATCGATGGTGTAGATGATGTTGCAAAGAGATCGCCAAGAGAATCCAAGGAATTCCGACAACAAACACCAAGGAATCTGACCCGTCTTCAACTGGCTGGATCTTCCTTTTCCGAACTCGGAATTGGGTGATTCCAAAACGAGAATTTATATCTCTGAGTCTAGTTTAATCCCTCAAAATTTGAGAGTCAGATGATATGTAATTTGGATGTTATGGTGAAAATACTGACGTGGTGCAGAATTCTACCGAGATGGAGATGGATCGATGGATGGAGCGTTTGGAAGTGGATTGATGGATTGTTGGATATGGATGCTCAAACCTTGGATATGAATCACCAAGAATTGAGCAAACTAAGATGCAAGATTGTCGGATATTACTCACCAACAATCGAACAACGAGATTGAACGAAAGAAATGCAAACTAGATTGAACAAAGTAAAGAAACAACAAGAGAGTATTTTCGTCCAAGTCTACCAAGGGAGGAGGGGGATGGACGACCATATAACCTAGACAACAAGCCTCACAAAATCAGCCCCATCATTTAAGGAAAATTACAAAAACAACCCATAAAAACCGAGAACACATTAATCATCCTTAACCGTTAAATTGTCACTTTTCGAACCATGATGTATCATAAGACTCCAACCTTCCTCTTGATATCCCTTCGGAAACCCACGACCCAAGAGCTCCTCTTGAACTTGACAAAGCATTGCTTTAGCTCGGGATCGCGTGATACGCCCAAGATAGGGCATAGCTTCTTGACTCGGATTCCTAGCGCCTCGGATTCCAGCCTTCGCTGCTTGTCCAAAAGTAGACTTCCCTTGATCATGCACCACGGGCTTGTCTTTAGAGTTAATATCCTCACTTGAATCATAGGACAAAGCGCCATCAAAAGTGCTAGAAGATTTGGCAATATCAAGGCCGGGATCCGACGTAGCGCAAGGCGCGCCAGCCCCTTGCAAGGGCGCGCCGAGTGGCTCCACATCCAAGCTTGTAGGCGCGTCCTTGCAAGGGGCTGGCGCGCCTTGCGCTACGTCGGACTAATTTGCACGTCCTTGCAAGGATCTCCCATCGGACTTCACGTATCCGGAATGACACCGAAAATGATGAGAATCATGGATCTTGAAGTCCACAGTGCAAGGTAAGCCCCCTACACTTCCAATGAATTCGACAACAAACACCTAAAAATCTGGCTGTCTTCAACTGGCTTTTTCTCCCTGGTCTGAACTCGGATTTGAGTGATTCCAAATCGAGGAGTTAGATCTACGAGTCTAGTTGAACGCCTCAAAATATTAGAGCCATATGACGAGTAGATTGGAAGTTATTTCGATTTTACTAAGGTGATGCAGAATCCACCGAGAAGAGATTCCGATGGGAGTTTGAATGAGATTGATGGAGTGGCGATGGAAGGGGATTCAAATGGGATGGTTTTTTTTTATGAGATGAAGTGATGGATATGGATGTGGAATTAGAGAGATATGACTCACTCTCCAACAACACAAACTATGGATTCAAACAAGGATATGACTCACCTTGAAAGGATCCTTGACGATGGCTCGATATGACTCACGAACCAAGGGGATTCACTAGCCTTAAGGACGAGTGGATCAAGACTACAAAGAAAAACTCAAAGCTTCATTTTCATTAGGTTTCAAAACGTTCCTAAACAAGAAGAACAAAA
Organism: Fallopia convolvulus; assembly: GCA_964016875.1. Lineage (NCBI taxonomy): Eukaryota > Viridiplantae > Streptophyta > Magnoliopsida > Caryophyllales > Polygonaceae > Fallopia > Fallopia convolvulus. Next base: position 39,980,940 of record OZ024729.1, read on the forward strand.
TGCCGATAAATAGGCACACAAAATGGGGTTACAAACAACCCTTCGTGTTCACATTCACCTACCACCTTACCTACCACCTCACCTACCACCTCACCTACCACCTTACCTACCATCTTACCTACTACCTCTTTATTACTTTCATAGAATAATAAAAATATAGAATATTTACAATAAATAAATACATCCCACACAATTATTAGGGACTTGGATGCAAACGGAATTGAACATGAGTCTCGAGAGTGACGACACAAGCTTGTAGAAGAATCTTGATTGACCTCGGGGTGGATCACATCATCCCTTTAGCAAAATTCTCGCCGCCATCATTCTCTCTATATGATGGGCATTCGAACCCCGTGAACCACATAACCGCTTTCTCACATAAGATGGTGTTATGGGTGTCCGACGATGCAACCATGTGCAAGATGTTCTCGGAAAGCCTCGAAAAGGGCGCGTTAAAGTGGTTCCAATGATTGAGACCTAGATCGACACGGTCATGGAAATAATGACAAGACCCTTGAATTGATTCAATTTAAGAACCGAATCGAATGATCAATCAACCAACCTTTAAAATCTCACACAAACTTGGTCAAGGCCAAGGAAGAATGAGAAGGAGGCTCATGAGTGTCTAGGAACACCAATCCAACAACGAGATTGACACACACATAGCAAACCAAGCAAGATTCAATCACCTTTTGTGAAAACTCTCTCAAGAGCTCTCTTTTCATTAAACTAAAATTCCAAATTCTGATTTGTCTAAACTGAAATGAGACATCTAAAAGGCTCTTATATGTCCTCCTAATTTTGAAAAATAAATAAAATAAATAAGCTAAAAAATCTATAAAATAGAATATGGGTTAAAATACAACAAGGCTCAAGTAAGCACTAGCAGCCTAGTTCATCGCAAGGACGGTGCTTGCATCGTGGAACTCTGCGTTGGCACTTACAACGTGAGGGTTTCCTGTGTTACCACTTTAATCTTGAGGCCTTGGCTCTTCTTGAACACCTTGGAATGGACCACCATCATGGTTCGTGAAATAGATTCATTGGTCCAGTCCATCCTCATGTAATGACTCACTAAGCTCTTCATTTCTTCTTGCAACTTCTTAGCTTGAGATCTGGTTAATGGACCATCTACAATGGTAGGGACCCTCGTGGCTTCTTGGACGACCCTTCATCATTCTCCCCTTCTTGAAAATGATTCGATTTGTAAGATGAGAAATATTGTCCGACAATATTGTGAAATATTGTCCGACATTTATAAAACTAATTATTAATTTTCTTTATATTTTATCTCTTTATTATGTATAACATATATCTTTTCACAATATCTTATTACTTTTCTTTATATGTATTATCACCAAAGTTTTGAAAATATGTCGATATATATTATTCTCTTTATATTGTATCTCTTTATGTGGATGATATATATCTTGCGTTTATATCTTGTTATTTTTTTATAAATATTTTTCCTATCATTTGGAAATATTATATATATTATTCATATTTTATCTCTTTTTGATACATGGATATTTTGATGATAATGCACAAATATTTTTTTATAAAATTAATATGTAAAATATATTACAGATACATTGAATTCGTAAATTTGAATATATATTTTATCTCATTTTTATGTAAAATAAATTTGGAGAATATCTTTATAGATATGTCGAATGTTGTAAATAATATCCATGTATAAAAATAAATAATTCATAAATTCATAAAAAAATCTTAAATTTTCTATTATTAAATTTTCTTTTTTTTCATATTTATTTATAAAAAAAATGTGTTTTGAAATTTATAAATATTCCCATTCTTCATACTATAACACCCTCTTACCTACCCTAGAGGTATTACCACCACTAACCTGTGATTTGCCTAATCCTCTTACTTTGGCCTTCGACTAATGGAACACACTGGATTATGATGATCGAATTTGGAAAAATTAGATGTCTTATAGTGGACGACAAGAAAATGTTGTAAAAGAACTTAGTCTATGATATTCATGTTTCTGGTCTAGTTTTTAGTGTGTTTTCTTAGTTTGTTTGGTTTAGTTTTAGTAGTTTTAGAGTTAGTTTTGTGTGTTTTTGGATGAGTTTGCATATTTTGTGAAAAGTATGGAAGCCACTCTATTTTGTGTCTTTTTGTAGGTTTTGAGTAGGAAAGAGTAATTTTGGAGCTGAATTGGAGTACTATGGTGGAGGACGGAAGAGTATGAAGATAAGAAGTCGAAGTCCAGGCTTTTAGAGTTGAAGAGTTGAAGAAGAGAAAATCCAGACTCGTTAACGAGGCTGTGAAGGGTCGTTAACGAGGCTTAGAGATAGAATTTTTCGAGAGATCTTTGTGATGTCTACCGACCCTGTGCGGAAATCTATCTTGATAATTCCGTGTCGGTAGGGCTTTTAATGAGTCTTAGAGTTATTATATTTTATGTTTTATGTCTTGTTATCTTTCTAGATTATATTTCTATCTTTTTAGAGTAAGATTCTATCTTTTTGGTAAGTTTTTATCTTCTAGCCTTTTTATTAGATAGCTTTATTAGTATAAATACCCTTCTTTTCTAGCTTAGAAGGGGGGGTTAGAACAGAGACGAATTTTATTTTCTCTAGGAGGGCCGACACGAGAGAAGTCGAGTGGGAAGATCATCGAGACAAGGTCGATCGAGAGAGAAGCTTGGGTCGTTAATCGGTTCGTCTGCTCGTTATTGTCTTGTTTGTTTTCGGTTTCTTCGGGATATTGTAAGACGATATTTTTCCTAGTAATTTCAAGTAAGGTTGTTCTGTTTTCAATGTTTTCTCTTATCAAAGTTGTTTGCTTTATTACTATGAGTAGTGAGTAGCTTTCCTATCTAGGGTCGGGGTTGAAACCCGGCATAGTTATGCATGTTTGATGAGTAAGTTGATGTGTTGAATGCCTTTTATTTATTTTAGATTGCTTGTTGTGTTTATGCCTAGACGATAGTCAAAGTAATTTGAGTTCTTAACTTGATCGAGAGAGAAAGTTATTAACTTGAATGTTGATATTGTTCGATAACGAAAGTTTCGAGCTTTGGATCCAAAACAAGTGATTGAGTGAATTGATTTATGAGAATTGATTGATTTGCTTGCTAATCAGCGAAAGTTGATGAATTTATCTTTTTAAAGGCATGATCTTTATCTTCTTACGAGTTTATATGCATGATTGTGTTGTGGTAACCCTTGTCCTAGGTTTTTATTCTTAATTGAGTTTGTTTTCGGTATACTCGTTATTCAGATTCGTTCCCTCGGTACCGAGCTTGAGTTTTTAGTCGTTAAATCTGCATTCGTAATGTATCCAAGTTCGTTAACGACCCTGACAAAGTCGTTAACGAGGTTGGTCGTAGATGTTTTGTTCTGTTTTGCTTTGTTTCATTTTTAATAGTTGATAGACAAACATCAGTGCTTCCCTTGGAACGATCCTGACTTCGCTATACTCAGCGGGGTCTTGACTTATAAATTTATTTGTTGTCCAGTTAGTCAAGAAAACACCCGTCAATAAATTGGCGCCGTTGCCGGGGAGGCAACAAGTTTGTTTGTTTATCTTGGGTCTGGGAATAGCCCGACCCCGTTTTTTTAATTTCGTTTTCTTTGTTTGTTTTCTCAGCGTATGCCAGCTGGACGTCGAAGGCTCGAATTTGACAACATCGATTATTATTCAGAAGCCGAACGCTCCCTGCACCGTAGACGCAGAGAAAACCAAGCCATAGCTACACAGGAAGAGATGGCTCAATGAATGGAGGAACTCCAAAGGCGGATGGAGGCGTTACAAGCTGATCGAGACGCCGCCACTGCCGAGGTTGAACGTCAACGAGTCAACAATGCTCATTTACAAGAAGAGCTGAATGCTTATCCAAGGAATGCCAAGCAATATATGCACCAAGAACTGAAGGTGTCAGAGTCTCCAATTGTGAGTCCGGAGATAGAGAAACCTTTTGAGATTAAGTCTCAGTTTATATCCTTGATTAAACGGGCTCAGTTTGAAGGGAAACCTACTGAGTGCCCTATGGAACATGTTAAGAATTTTCTTGATTTATGTGACACCATAGCTGCTGAAGGTGTCTCACTTGAATATGTTCTGTTAAAAGCTTTTAGATGGTCTCTTACTGGAAAGGCCCTGAGCTGGTTGGAGAGCTTACCTCCTAAGTCTATCAGGACTTGGAAGAATTTGTATGATCAATTTCTTACAAAAAATTTTCCTCCTGCCAAGACAACGGAGTTGAGAAAGCCTATCACCTCATATCATCAGCTACCTAATGAGACTTTTGTTGAAACATGGGAAAGATTTAAGGAAATGCTTAGACAATGCCCTACTCATGGGCAACCTTTATATGTGCTCCAAGAAATCTTTTTCCGAGTTATTAATGCAGAAACGAAGAACCGCATCAACACGCATACAGCGTGCGGTTTTATAGAGATGGAACCCACGACTGCATGGGAATTGTTGGAAAAGCTGTCTAACTATGATGCCATGTATGGTACCCAGCAATCTCCCCAGCCCCAGAGGCGTCTCTACATGCCTAACAAGGAAGATGTTGACCCCGATGTCAAAAATCAATTTTTGCAAGACGAGGTCAACCGCCTGAATAAGCAGGTAAGTTTTCTGAAATCCTCTCAATCTTGTCAAGAGTGTGGCTCTTCTACCCATATTACTTCTGCTTGCACTAACATAGAACAGGTAAGATCCGCTGAGACATATGCTGAAGTGAACTATATGAGAGGCCCATACAGGAACCAACCTAGTAATTTTGATAGGTCAAACAATTATCCAACGTGGGGCAACCAAAACCCGATTCCCAACTATGCAGCGCCCCCACCGGATAGACGACCTGCACCGTATCGACCTCCATGCTATCAAGAGCCACCATCATAGGTACAAGGGTTACAAGAAGGCATCAACGGAGTTCAAGCCAACCTAAATAACCAACTAAAAAGATGGGGGAGAGTTCGATGTGTGGAAGAAAAATGTTGACTCCCAACTAGGGAACCTTGCTGCACAGATTCCAAGACCACAAGGGCAACTCCCGGGCCGACCCGAGGAGAACTCGAAGGGACAAATAGTAGCGGTACACCTTAGGAGCGGAAAGACACTACCGGAGCGTGTCCAAGCTAAGGAGAAGGGCCCTACGACTGAAGAGGACGCCACGGTTCAGCTCGGTAACGAGCCAGCGAGAGCAAGTACTGAACTGGCACACCATGGTGACGAAGCTCCCAGGGTCGTCAACGACCCTAATCCAGGTAAGTTTCTTGATCCGAGCCCCTCTTTCAATCCCAGGCTAGTTAACGACCCCATCAGGGTCGATAACGATCCGCCGAGAGCATCTAACGACCCTAGTGTCGATCTGGGAGTATCACCTCTCGAGCCCGACTTAGTTCTGAGAATGGTGAAATCTCTTCCTTTTCCTATTAAGAAATCAAAGGACTCTACTGAGAGTAAGTTCAAGCGTTTCGTAAAAATTCTCCAGGGCATTAATATTTCCATCCCATTCGCTGAGGCCCTAAGCGAAATGCCGGCTTACACGAAATTTTTGAAAGATATTCTTAGCAGGAAACGATCCATCATAGAGTTGCAAGACGAGGTCCGATCTATTGCTCTACCAGAAAAGCTAGGAGACCCAGGGAGATTTTCCATAACAATTGGCATAGGCGACCACAAATTCAAGGCTCTATCTGATTTGGGAGCCAGTGCTAGTTTACTCCCTCTTTCAATCTGGTCAAAAGCCAAGATGGGACCACTGGAGCCAATCAATATGCGGTTATACATGGCATATGGCTCTTGTATCAAACCAACAGGGGTTGTAGAAGACTTTCCGGTTCATGTGGGCAAATTCTTTGTTCCAAATGATTTCATAGTTATGGCAATGCCCGAAGACCCGGTAGTTCCTATTATCTTGGGGAGACCATTCCTCGCCACAACTGGAGCCATAATTGATGTTAGGAGGGGACTCCTAACTTTCGAAATTAGGGATGAGGTGAGAGAATTCCAGTTCAAACAGTCAATGAAGGAGACCGATAGAGCCGAAGTCAAGATGCTCTACACCCACAATGAGATTATCGAATGTGGGGACCCTGTTGGAAGATTAGTGTCGAATGATGAATTCTCCGGTCAAAGATGGGCTGAGATAGCCCCTGCAGCTTCGGTAACGAATCTCCCAACTTCAGTACCGATTCTCCTGGCAGAAGAAACAAGTTCGTTAACGACTCTACCAACATCGTTAACGACCCTGGACGAAGACAATGAAATTTTAGCATTTGAATACCTTGAAGAGGTGTTGAAGACGGAGCCAGAACAACCGATTCTCATTCCAGCTGAACCTTCTCCAACACTTAAACCTCTTCCGGACTCTCTCAGCTATGAATTTCTTGGTCCTAATTCTACTTTTCCTGTCATTATCAATGCTAAATTAAAAGATGAGGAAGTAGAGAAACTGCTGAATGTGCTTAGGATGCATAGAAAAGCCATAGGCTACTCCCTAGATGATATAACCGACATATCCCCTTCTCTTTGCATGCATAGGATATACATGGAGGATAATCATAAACCCACTATAGACAATCAACGTAGGTTAAATCCTAACATGAAGGATGTGGTCAAAAAGGAAATCATTAAATTACTTGATGTTGGGATCATATTTCCTAAATCGGACAGCCAATGGGTTAGTCCGGTCCATGTAGTTCCAAAAAAAGGGGGAATGACTATCATAGAAAATGAAAAGGGAGAGCTTATTCCAACTAGAACCACTACTAGTTGGAGGATGTGCATTGATTATAGGAAGCTTAATAGTTCTACTAGAAATGATCATTTTCTGCTTCCTTTCATTGATCAAGTGTTAGAACGCTTAGCCCAGCATGATTATTTCTGTTATTTAGATGGCTATAGCGGTTTTTGGCAGATTTCCATTCATCCTGATGATAGGAGAAGACTACCTTTACATGTCCCTATGGGACTTTTGCTTATAAAAGAATGTCATTCGGGCTTTGCAATGCCCCTACCACCTTTCAAAGGTGTATGATGGCCATTTTTTCAGATATGATAGAGGAGATTGTAGAGGTCTTTATGGATGATTTTTCTGTTTATGGTTCTTCATTTGATGCTTGTCTTGCTAACCTCGCACGTGTGCTTAAAAGATGTGAAGAAACCAATCTTGTGTTAAACTGGGAAAAATGTCATTTCATGGTTCAAGAGGGGATAGTGTTAGGACATCTTGTCTCTAAGAGAGGGATAGAAGTAGATAAAGCGAAAATTGAGCTTATTGAAAAACTACCTCCTCCCTCTTCTGTAAAAGACATTAGGAGTTTCCTAGGGCATGCTGGTTTTTATAGACGCTTTATTCAGGATTTTTCTAAGATAGCTAAACCTTTGACTAACCTACTAATGAAAGATGTAGTGTTTGAGCTGTCTCCAGAATGTCTTGAAGCATTTTACAGGTTAAGAGCAGCCCTTGTGTCCGCCCCTATTATGCAGTCCCCGGAATTGACACTACCCTTTGAGATTATGTGCAACGCTAGCGACTATGCGATCGGTGCAATCTTGGGACAACGGAAGGATAAGAAGCTCCACGCCATCTACTACGCCAGTAAGACGCTTGATGAGGCGCAGAGTAAGTACACCACAACAGAGAAGGAATTCCTTGTTGTGGTATTTTCTTTTGAAAAATTCCGGTCCTATATTGTTGGATCAAAAGTGATTGTTTATACTGACCATAAGGTTGTTAGATATTTAATGGCCAAAAAGGATGCCAAGCCTAGATTGCTTCGTTGGATGCTCTTACTGCATGAATTTGATCATGAAATAAGAGATAAGAAAGGAGCAGAAAACCTAGTAGCAGACCACTTATCCAGATTGCCGGTTGAGCATATCACCGAATCCAACAATGAAGTGCCAATAAATGATTCCAGACCAGACGAACACCTCATGTTGAACGAGGTCGAACTCAACAAGACCCTCATAAAGGCAAAGACCCAAAGTGCATCGACACAACAGTTAGGCAGTTCGTTACTATGCCACGGGAGGTCGTCATCGAGGATAATATTACAGCTCCAGGGTCGTTAACGACCCACACAGGTTTAGTTACGACCCAGTCAAGTAAGATTTCTCAACCGAAACTCATTCAATTCGATTCAATCCCTTCCTCGCCTGCTGCTTCTACTTCTTTTACATCAATTCATGCTATTAGAGGGTCAAAAGCCCCTTGGTTTGCGGATTTTGCTAACTATCTTGTAGGAGGCATAATCCCCGAGGGACTAACCCCATAAAAGAAAAAGAAGTTCCTCCATGATGTAAAACAGTACTATTGGGATGATCCTTACTTGTTTAAGCAAGGAAGTGATCACCTCTGTAGACGCTGTATCCCAGAAGAGGAGGTAGAGAACGTGATCCGTCAATGTCACACACTTCCTACCGGCGGCCATCCAAAAGGATTCAAAACCACGACGAAGATTCTTCAAAGTGGTCTCTACTGGCCAACCATGTTTAAAGATGTACAGGCTTATGTGACAGCATGTGATGAATGCCAACGCTCGGGCAACATCACTTGGAGACATGAGAACCCGCTGACCGGGATACTAGAGGTCGAGTTATTCGACGTATGGGGCATAGACTTCATGGGACCTTTTTCTGCATCGGCCCCTACAAGTATATCCTAGTAGCGGTCGATTATGTCTCTAAGTGGGTGGAGGCCGTTGCTACAAGGACCAACGACGCTAAAACCGTGGCCAAGTTTATTAAGACTAACATTTTTCCCAGGTTTGGCGTTCCAAGAGTCCTCATTAGTGATGGTGGATCTCATTTCATTGAGCGGAGCTTTGAAGCACTTTTGGCTAAGTATGGGGTATCACACCGGGTGGCAACACCATATCATCCCCAAACTAGTGGCCAAGTTGAAGTTTCAAACAGGCAGATAAAGAGCATATTGGAAAAGACGATGTCCCGCTCTAGGAAGGATTGGTCTTCTAAATTGGATGACGCTCCATGGGCATATAGGACGGCATACAAGACGCCTCTACACACCACTCCCTATAATTTAGTGTATGGCAAAGCATGCCATTTATCGGTCGAGATGGAGCATAAAGCATTATGGGCTCTTAAGGAGCTAAACATGAACCTCGACGCAACCGCATCAAAACGATTCATGGACTTGCAAGCATTAGAGGAGTTGAGGCTTAAGGCGTACGAAAATGTTGAAATCTATAAAGAGCGCACCAAGCGGTGGCACGATCAGAAGTTAGTGCCCAAAACCTATGAGGTTGGCGATAAGGTACTTCTTTTCAACTCTAGACTCCGTTTATTTCCAGGGAAGCTAAGGACAAGATGGAGCGGGCCATTCGTGGTTCATCACATCTATCCCCACGGTGCGGTAGAGTTGATCGATAACCAAGGCGCAATCTTCAAAGTTAACGGCCACCGATTGAAAACGTTTCATGAGAAACCCGACCCGGATGAAGAGATTAGAGTCACTGTGGCTCTTACAACGTCGGATTATCCAAGGTAAGTACGTCGGGATGACAACGTTAAAAATAGCGGTTACGGGAGGCAACCCGGTTTTTAGTATAGTTTAGATTTTCTTCTTTTCTTCCCTTTTTTTTCTAGCTTTCTTTTAAGTTTTTCTAGTAGTTTAAAAGTAGAAAGATAGAATAGCTTTAAGCTAACAAGATGCAGGAGTTGGGCTCGTAAATCACTCGAAAAAGGCTACGGAAACTCGTTAACGACCCAGCCCAGGGTCGTTAACGACCCGGTTTGGCGAACCGATTTCGGAAACGGGCAGGTAAGAAAATTTTAACCTAATCTATCTTCTATCTTTACCTATGTGTCGCCTCTTACCCCTTCCCCTACCTCTAGCCCTCTCCTATAAAACCCTTGCAAAACTCCCAAAATTCCACCCTCAAATTTCTCAATCCAAAGCCAAAACTCTCAAAAATCCCACCGGTATCTCCTCACCACCGATCGGAAATCTCACCACTACCGAGCCTCGGAGTCCCACCCTAGTTAACGAGATCGCTGCCCTTGATTTACTTACCGACGAGGATCTTTACTCGTTAACCACCCGAATTTTCAATTCTCGTTCTTCAATTTCTTGGTCTAACGGTATGATTTCTAAACCCTAACTCTCTACTCGGTATGATTCATGATTTTTTTTAGGGTAGGAAGTTCATACCTTGTTCTTATTTGAAGCACTTGAGTTGCATGCCTATTATTGCTTAAAGATCCTATTGCTTCAATATTGGTGTTTGATCTTGATTAGTATTGGTTTGTTCTTGTTTGCTTCTCCATTGAAATTTGATTAGGAAAAGCATGAACTACCTTGTTTCTAGAATTGTTTGATCTTCACCATGTGATTTTTTTGGGCAATTTTGGCATGTTCGGGACGGGTAATCGGGCAAGTATGGGGGGCATATACCCGATTGTGTACTATATGTGGGATTTTGTTTGATGCATGTTTGTTTTGTTGGAAGTTTTGGAGTAATTAGTCCTCAGAATTCGCGAATGGTTCTCGATCAGGCTTGTTAACAACCTACCCAGGTTCGTTAACGACCCTGCGTATTATCAAGCCCAAAAATAGTCCAGGCCTATTAACGACCCCAGTTGGGTCGTTAATGAGGCATTCCGAGAGCTATTTCGAGACCAAATATGGGGTCTCTTGTCTATTGATTTGTGTGGATCTTATCTTGGAAAATTCGTATTTTTTGTAGGTCCACATGGCAAGTTGATACATTCGTCCTTAGTTGAGTCACGGTGCGAGCGAATTGACTCCAGAAACTGACAACCTTACTAGGTGAAAAATCGACGGCTTACAACTCGAACAATCGGCACAAGGTTGGTGATCGACGAGCCGCAGAGTCGTTAACGTGGGGATGTGAGAAGACGTGAACGAAGGAGATGATCGAACTGGATGGAAGATTGATGGGATATGGACTCTCAATGACGGATATGACTCACCGACGTTTGAGAGAACTAGGGACTTGGATATTACTCACCAAGTGCTCTTGAGAGATCGATATTACTCACAATCCGATCAAGAAAAAGACCTTCAAAGAGACGAATCTTTGCATTCAGCAAAAGAGAGTTTTTATCAATTCAAAGGTAAGTAAAAACGATACATCAAAGGCCTTTAAACCCCTAGGCCGATCCACTTCTAGGACATTAAACCAAGCATTAAAAACGAAACATTAACAAAGCATTAAAGATTTCTATTCACATTCACCAACAACCTTTGGCATTCAACGCAGGGTCGATAACGTTAACGAGACTAAGCACGTTACCGAGGAAACTAACGAGGTTGTCCACCTCGTTACCGAACCCTAAGGGTCGGTAACGTTAACGAAGCTCGCCGGGTCAGTAGCGAGAGCAATTTTGATTTGACGGTGCAAGGTCTTCGCCATGAATCGAGTAATTCGCGCCACCGGCTCCTCTTGCTCTTGCTTCTCACCCTCGGTGTCCTCCTTGGCTTCCCGGCTTGACTCGGTGAGATCATGATGGGAAGGATTCACATCATCCTCCCCACCTTCGGAAGGATTCGACCTCGAATCCAGTTGACCTACAAAACAAATAAACACACAAACCTCCTTTCCAAGCACAACATGATATAACAAAGAGTATGCACAAACAATGCCACTTTTCTTCCGATTCTTACGAGTACATCTCATGATAAGACAAGGAAAAGATGGAGAATAAGTAAACAAAAATGGAACATCATAACCTATACATACTCCAAATGACATGTATTGGGAAAGAGAACTAAAATGAAGACAAGAGTACTTAGTCTTAGATGTCACGAATGCATGAAAGACAAATGGAATTCTTTGATCGACTGCATGCGACACATCCAACACATAATCATCAATATGAAAGAAAGGAGTGCAAGAAACTTCCCTGAGAGGTGCACTTGTATCACCATGTGAGCTCAACAATGGAGGTAGTGCTTCTATTTCCCATGGGGTGATACTTTCCAAGGCAAAGGCATCCTTCTTGGCCTCCAAAAGAAAAGGAATGTCATCACCGCTTGACGTGAATAAAACAACCTCGTCCTCTTCATGGAGCAAGAAGGGCAAACTTGAAGGAATCATAGGAAAGGCATCAAGCCATGGTGTAGCCAACGAGTTCATAACACTAGGAGCGATAGTAGGACGACACTTGAGTTTAGGAGGCGATTCCACAACTTCCTCCTCTTCTTGCAAATTGTGCATCAGTTGTACTGGACACTTGATGGTGATGAGTTCTTTCAATTCATAGAAAGAAGTCTCTCTTTTTGGTTCTTCTTTGTTATTCATCCCTCCTTGTTCGAAGGAAGTAAGTCATATCCGTCATTGAGAGTCCATATCCCATCAATCTTCCATCCAGTTCGATCATCTCCTTCATTCACGTCTTCTCAGATCCCCACGTTAACGACTCTGCGGCTCGTCACCAACTTTGTGCCGATTGTTCGAGTTGTAAGTCGTCGATCACCAAGTAAGGTTGTCAGTTTCTGGAGTCAATTCGCTCGCATAGTGACTCAACTAAGGACGAACGTATCATGTGGTATCAGAGCCACGCGAGGTTTGACTCCTAAACTCGATTGTTAAGCACATAGAAATTAGCTTCCTTTTGTCTTTGTTTGTCTACGTTGTGTGCTTAAAATCTGAACCGATTTGTGCCTTTTCCAACCCCAACCCTTGAGTTCTTGGCCTTTATTTCAATTTTTAAGTGCGCTTGGCACACGAAAAGTTGTGTGTAAATCACAAAAGGGCTTAAAGGATTAAGGGAACGAGAAATTTATCAAAAAAAAAAGGTGCTTGTTCGAAAATTAGGGTGTAGTAGGAGAAGATTTGGTTCGCCCATCCTCCTTCAAAGTGTCAAGACGCTAGGAGGGAGATCTTGGTATTGAACCCAACACCTCCTGGCTCAACCCTTGCGAAAAAAGTGGTTGTTCTTATAAAGATCCGGTCACCGGTAAAACAAGAGGAGTGACCGAGGAAAAGTAAGGCAACACAAGGGTGGCACCTACATCACTTACGTCGTTACCGTCTTGTTGTTTATAAAAAAAAATCAAGTACCTTTCCTTTACCTTTTGTGTATCACTTCTTGGAGTGTGTCAAGTTTGCTTGTAAGATTACTTGTTTGTTTATTTTCTTGCTTCACCTTTTTACCTCGTTAAAGACCTTACCGACCCTTCTAATAACCAATTTTTATTGCTTAAGGATCGGTTTAAGGACCCTTGCATGTGTGGGATCCATTGACACGTTTTCCTAGTTGTGTGTGTTGAGTTTGTGCTCTAGGAACATAATGGACGACCCTAACAACAAAAACAAGGGAATTATCGAGGGAGAGGTGACTCCTTCAGCCGTTACCATGGAAGACTTGTTTTGGGCTATTCAAGGCCTTAAACTGTGCGGCAAGGATGCAAAAACGACAACGGGAGATAGACGCCTTCAAGCTCTCGATGGAGGCTCGGATGGGTGCATTTTACATGGGACACCTTGGCGGAACTCAAGCAAGCCTGAACATCTCGTTACCAAGGCTGAACACCTCAGTACCGAGCATCACACTCTCAGTACCGACCTTTCCTATGGTGCCCTCATCTTCCTACCGACCTGTCACGACTACCCACCGAGAAGAGGTTGTTCACCCTTTCAAGGGCCGTGGTGACCATGAGGTATCCAATGTTTCTAACCTTGTTCCTTCTTTTACTAATGTTTATGTTGAGGATGTTCAGGATCAAGGTTCGAGGACGAACCCTTCCGAAGGGGAGGAGACTTCCTTCGAACAAGGAGGGATGAATAACAAAGAAGAACCAAAAAGAGAGACTTCTTTATATGAATTGAAAGACCTCATCACCATCAAGTGTCTAGTACAACTAATGCACAATTTGCAAGAAGAAGAGGAAGTTGTGGAATCGCCTCCTAAACTCAAGTGTCGTCCTACTATCGCTCCTAGTGTTATGAACTCGTTGGCTACACTATGGCTTGATGCCTTTCCTGTGATTCCTTCAAGTTTGCCCTTCTTGCTCCATGAAGAGGACGAGGATGTTTTATTCACCTCAAGCGGTGATGACATTCTTTTTCTTTTGGAGGCCAAGAAGGATGCCTTTGCCTTGGAAAGTATCACCCCATGGGAAATAGAAGCACTACCTCCATTGTTGAGCTCACATGGTGATACAAGTGCACCTCTCAGGGAAGTTTCTTGCACTCCTTTCTTTCATATTGATGATTATGTGTTGGATGTGTCGCATGCAGTCGATCAAAGAATTCCATTTGTCTTTCATGCATTCGTGACATCTAAGACTAAGTACTCTTGTCTTCATTTTAGTTCTCTTTCCCAATACATGTCATTTGGAGTATGTATAGGTTATGATGTTCCATTTTTGTTTACTTATTCTCCATCTTTTCCTTGTCTTATCATGAGATGTACTCGTAAGAATCGGAAGAAAAGTGGCATTGTTTGTGCATACTCTTTGTTATATCATGTTGTGCTTGGAAAGGAGGTTTGTGTGTTTATTTGTTTTGTAGGTCAACTGGATTCGAGGTCGAATCCTTCCGAAGGTGGGGAGGATGATGTGAATCCTTCCCATCATGATCTCACCGAGTCAATCCGGGAAGCCAAGGAGGACACCGAGGGTGAGAAGCAAGAGCAAGAGGAGCCGGTGGCGCGAATTACTCGATCCATGGCGAAGACCTTGCACCGTCAAATCAAAACTGCTCTCGCTACTGACCCGGCGAGCTTCGTTAACGTTACCGACCCTTAGGGTTCGGTAACGAGGTGGCCAACCTCGTTAGTTTCCTCGGTAACGTGCTTAGTCTCGTTAACGTTACCGACCCTGCGTTGAATGCCAAAGGTTATTGGCGAAGGTGAATAGACATCTTTAATGCTTTGTTAATGTTTCGTTTTTAATGCTTGGTTTAATGTCCTAGAATTGGACCGGCCTAGGGGTTTAAAAGGCCTTTGATGTATCGTTTTTACTTACCTTTGAATTGATAAAAACTCTCTTTTGCTGAATGCAAAGATTCGTCTCTTTGAAGGTCTTGTTCTTGATCGGATTGTGAGTAATATCGATCTCTCAAGAGCACTTGGTGAGTAATATCCAAGTCCCTAGTTCTCTCAAACGTCGGTGAGTCATATCCGTCATTGAGAGTCCATATCCCATCAATCTTCCATCCAGTTCGATCATCTCCTTCGTTCACGTCTTCTCACATCCCCACGTTAACGACTCTGCGGCTCATCACCAACCTTGTGCCGATTGTTCGAGTTGTAAGGCGTCGATCACCTAGTAAGGTTGTCAGTTTCTGGAGTCAATGCGCTCGCACCGTGACTAAACTAAGGACGAACGTATCATCCATGATACGTTTGTCCTTAGTTGAGTCACGGTGCGAGTACACTGGATCGAGTATCCCACCTCCATGGGTCGAAGATCTTTCATCTCAGATGCAACAGCTTAACCTTCAGCAGACACATATTTACCAGAGGATGGATAGATGGGAGTGTGTCTATTCTGCTCGCATGGCATTCGAGGATGCGAGGCACCATCAGAGGGAGGTAGATGATGCAGAGCGTTGGAGGACATTCTATGAGTTTATGGGGAACTTTGAGCGCCAGTTTCCATCACTTGGGCGCTGATTCAATTTGAAGAATTGTTTTATTTTCTGCTTCAAAGATCTTGTAAGTTTTTCTTTTGTTTTCTTTTCTATTCTTTTCTTCTGCTTATTTTTATTATAGTGGGGACACTGTAATTTTAAGTATGGGGTGGGAAAAGGTAGAAAGTTAGTGTCTTGTTTGTTTTGTGTCTTTTGTGTTTTAAGTAGTTTTTATTTCTTAAAAAAATCAAAAATCGAGAAAAAAAATTGAAAATTTTGAAAATTTCAAAAAAAAAAAGAGTTTTAGAATGGATAGATACCCTTTTTCTTATGGTTCTATGATAGTATTTTCTAGCATGATCATGTTGATGATGCTCAAAACGGTAAAATAAGAAGTGGGCCCGGGGTACGAGGAACATACAGACCCAACGGGCCTCCCGAGGATGATCCTGGGGCCCACAACCATATCCACCTTTTATTTTAACAAAATTCCTACCCCCGCGAGGTCCTCCGAAACCTTGGAACGAGGTCTACACCTCTTAACCGACTTTACCAACACGCCCGCCCACCAGAACCACTCAGCTAGCGCCACTCTCCCGAGCCAATCACAAGTTGCCTCGCCGCTAGACCAATCAGAGCCCTTGATCTTGGGCGTCCCACATCGGACAATGATCAGAACTCGATTCCCCAATCCTCTATAAATAGAGGAGAATCTCGTATGCAAAAGGGGTCGATAAACATCTTGAACTCAAGAACTATCTTGCTCGTTGAAGATCGACGTGATCGAAACATCGTCAAAAGGCCTCGCTACAGACAAGTGAAGTCCACAAAAAGACTTCAAGTCTCACAAAGTTTCTATTCACATCAAAGACCTCGCTACACCACCTTGCAAGCCGTCTACACCTCACTCTCATTCACAACAAAGACTTCGCTGCCCAATCTCGCAAGTCATCAACGTCGTTCTGCTAGATCAACCTCGCTTAAAAGGCAAAACAAGCAAGGCTTAGAATAGTCTAGCAATTAGGAGATCTCGAACATTGTTAGGTCGAGATCTCGGATAGTCGTAGAAGGTCTAGGGTGTAAACTTCCAGGTGTTTGTAACCTCGTTGGTTTGTAACTTGGTTGGTTTGTAACCTCGTTGATTTGGGACTTCGTAACATTGCAACCTCGTTGTAAAGAAAATCATAAATAAAGAAGCAAGTGTTCGCACGATCGAATATAATAATCCCGTATCTTGTCTTTTAGCGAACGGTTTATTTCGGGTTTCATCACATGTAATTCCTTGCAAGAATGTCTTTGATAGTATAGCTTGATTCTTATTATGAAGTTGTTTTATGAAGGAATAGCATTTGATGAAAATGAGCATGTATAATTTTTAGCATAAGTGATGCAATCCAACAAAAATTACCTTGTGAGATATTTTTGGCCTTATAGGGAGAACATAATAAATCCCTCTTCTTTTCTTGTGTGATTTACTCTCTATATGCATATTATCTCTTAGAATTGTGATGGTTATCTATTTCTTGAGACCTATATAAGATTTATAGTTCATTAGTTATGAAGATCATATGATGGAGAACTTGTTTTCTTTTAAGCCCTACTTACCCATATCCACCCTTACATTATTCCTCTTTTTGAAGCCAATTTGAGCCTTTAAGCTTTTTATTTTTAGCTCCACAAAATTATTCCCTAGCCGAGATAAGCTTGACCCTATCCGGGGATTAGGACTTAGTACTGGTTACTATGGATTGTTTTGTGAGATGTTATGATTGGTTTGAAAATTAAGGGTTTTTGGGAAGGGTAGATTGGAAGTCTCTTATTTTATTTTGTAAAAAGAAAGATCTCTTGATAACAAAGGATGCACAAAAAGGAAGTTGGTTGTTGAGAAAAAAGGTGAAGAAAGTGTACACGATGAAGCTCGTTAACGGCCCTGCTGGTTCATTAACGAGGCTGCGCAAAGAAAAAAAGAGCTGAAAGAAATAAGAGATAAAGCAGAAAAAAAAGAAGAGAAAAGTAAGATGTGCATTTGTGTTTAAAGACAAACCAGAGATTCTTTTGAGCTGTTTTATGAGACTTTCTAGGATTGGTTGGGTGAGTGAGTCTGATATTTGATCTTATATGAGAGTTTTTGGATTTACATGTGAGTTTTTAGGAGTCTTTGATTCCCGGATATTATTAGCACCACATAGCCAAAATATTTTCCACGCCTTATTGTTTTTACCAAGCCTCGTTACAACCCGGCCGAATGGAAGCTTCTTTGAAGTTTTTCATTGAGCATAAGTTTCTCTTGATGATTCTTTGCTTGTTTTCACAAATCTTAGGTGGAGAGTTTGGTGATATAAGTTCCAATTTCTATGAGTTTTTGTATATAAGATGAGTTGAGAGATTGAATTTATAAGCCTAAACACTTGAGAGTTGAGTGAAACACATATATCCCTTGTGAGGTTGGATTGTATTTTCCTATGTCTATTTAGTGCATATATGTGTAGAGATGGAAATTATCCACGGGTGACCGATCCACCCGATCACCTGACCCGAATATACGGATAAAAACCCGAAAAATTGCGGGTGAAACGCGGGTGTGCGGATGGGCGGGTGTGCGGGTGGGTCGGATGCGGGTGATGAGCCATCCGATCCGTCACCCGATCCATGACCCGTTCACCCATCCGACCCATTTAACCCGGATAAAAAGTATACATTAAAATATATTTAAAATTAAAATGATCCTCATGTATATACTTTTTTTACCCTTCACTCTGCCATTTCTATAATTCTATCTATTAACCCTAGATCTGGCAAATGGCGACTCTACCGCTTCAGTCTTTCAAAGCCCGTTGTCCCTCTTGCCACTCAGATCTGGCGACGGCATCGTCCCTCTTCGAGCCCGTCGTTCTTTCCGAGCCCGTCATCCCTCTTGCCACTCAGATCTAGCGACGACGTCTTCCCTCTTCGACTCGTCGTTCTTTCCGAGTCTCATTCTTAGATCATTCTTTCCGAGCCCCTCGTCCCTCTTCGAGCGCGGCATTCTTCGACGTCTGCTCGGCACTCATCGTCTGCTCGACGTTCTCCGACGTCTGCTTAGTGCTCACCATATCCTTGGCATTCTCTAACGTCTGCTCCTCTCGTCTACAAGCTGGTCGGTGACTCTTCTCGACATAGCCGATGACTCCTCTCGACATTTTGGGATATTTATTATATAAATTCATCATGTTAGTAGGTTTTGCGGATACCCGATCCACCCGCTTAACCGATGGATGATGGATGGAGCGGATGCGGGTGACACATTTCATGGGTGGTGGATGGATAGGGTGGAGTATTTTTTTCATGGATCGGGTGATGGAAGTGGTCCACCCATCCATAACCCGATCCATTTCCATCCATATATATGTGTGATGACATTAATAGTCATTTGCTATTTTCTTCTATGTGTTGAAGTTGCTTATTAGATGATGGATATTTACTTGATGAGTATGATTGTTTGGTTTTGATTATTGTTTAGTGATTGCTTGAGGACAAGCAAGTCTAAGTATGGGGTATTTTGATATTCATGTTTTTTGTCTAGTTTTTAGTGTGTTTTCTTAGTTTGTTTGGTTTAGTTTTAGTAGTTTTAGAGTTAGTTTTGTGTGTTTTTGGATGAGTTTGCATATTTTGTGAAAAGCATGGAAGCTACTCCGTTTTGTGTCTTTTTGTAGGTTTTGAGCAGGAAAGAGTGATTTTGGAGCTGAATTGGACTACTATGGTGGAGGACGGAAGAGTATGAAGATAAGAAGTCGAAGTCCAGGCTTTTAGAGTTGAAGAGTTGAAGAAGAGCAAATCCAGACTCATTAACGAGGCTGTGAAGGGTCGTTAACGAGGCTTAGAGATAGAATTTTTCGAGAAATCTTTGTGATGTCTACCGACCCTGTGCGGAAATCTATTTTGATAATTCCGTGTCGGTAGGGCTTTTAATGAGTCTTAGGGTTATTATATATTATGTTTTATGTCTTTTTATCTTTCTAGATTGTCTTTTTATCTTTTTAGAGTAAGTTTCTATCTTTTTGGTAAGTTTTTATCTTCTAGCCTTTTTATTAGATAGCTTTATTAGTATAAATACCCTTCTTTTCTAGCTTAGAAGGGGGGGGGGGGGGTTAGAACAGAGACGAATTTTATTTTCTCTAAGAGGGCCGACACGAGAGAAGTTGAGTGGGAAGATCCTCGAGCCAAGGTCGATCGAGAGAGAAGCTTGGGTCGTTAATCTGTTCGTCTGCTCGTTATTGTCTTGTTTGTTTTCGGTTTCTTCAGGATATTGTAAGACGATATTTTTCCTAGTAATTTCAAGTAAGGTTGTTATGTTTTCAATGTTTTCTCTTATCGAAGTTGTTTGCTTTATTACTATGAGTAGTGAGTAGTTTTCCTATCTAGGGTCGGGGTTGAAACCCGGCATAGTTATGCATTGATGAGTAAGTTGATGTGTTGAATGCCTTTTATCTATTTTAGATTGCTTGTTGTGTTTATGCCTAGACGATAGTCGAAGTAATTTGAGTTCTTAACTTGATCAAGAGAGAAAGTTATTAACTTGAATGTTGATATTGTTCGATAACGAAAGTTTCGAGCTGTGGATCCAAAACAAGTGATTGAGTGAATTGATTTATGAGAATTGATTGATTTGCTTGCTAATCAGTGAAAGTTAATGAATTTATCTTTTTAAAGGCATGATCTTTATCTTCTTACGAGTTTATATGCATGACTGTGTTGTGGTAACCCTTGTCCTTGGTTTTTATTCTTAATTGAGTTTTTTTTTCAGTATACTCGTTATTCAGATTCGTTGCCTCGGTACCGAACTTGAGTTTTTAGTCGTTAAATATGCATTCGTAGTGTATCCAGGTTCGTTAACGACCCTGGCAAAGTCGTTAACGAGGTTGGTCATAGGTGTTTTGTTCTGTTTTGCTTTGTTTCATTTTTAATAGTTGATAGACAAACAATAGTGCTTCCCGTCGAACGATCATGACTTCGCTATACTCAGCGGGGTCTTGACTTATAAATTTATTTGTTTTCCAGTTAGTCAAGAAAACACCCGTTAACAGTCTATATTAAACTACAAACAAATCTTTATAAAGTTGAAGAAAACGTTACAATGGAATATAACACAAAGGTTCTTAACTTAGTTAACAAAATAATAGAAGGGTCTTCTATCCAAAAAATTTGCTAAAAGTGATTCTTCCATCTTTTAGTTTCTTCTTTCCGAAAACAAAATAATGGAAGGGTTTTCTATTAGAACAAAAACTTTGCTAAAAGTGATTCCACCATCTTTTAGCTTCTTCATTCTGAATATAGCTTTTGGATTGGCCCGAACATGATCTTTGGTCAAGTACATACTTGGAAACTTTTCTTCTACTCCTCAACCTTCCATCTTTTGGAATTACTCTTAAATCTTCTTTTCAAGAATATCTGATGTGTCGTTTAAAGGACAATGCACACCATCCAACCATACAATTGAATAAGGTAGTCGATTTAGTCTAATGAAAGACTAAGCAAGTGGAGCAAAAGGAAAGGGTTCGGATGGTAGTGACTAAACATACTGGCATCGTAACCCGAATAATAATTTGACAATGATCCAACAGTCAACAGTCTCATCAAAGGAAGGATTTATATGGCATGTATATTTACGAGAATACATGACACCACTAAAGTGGTTCCTAAATAAAGAAATATGAGAGTTTGTTGGAAATTTTTATAAAACATACAAAGTTTTCAAAAAGCCTCCGTCGACTTATCATATCCAAGAGCAAGAACAGTTTTTCATGTCGTACCGACCGTCTTGGTAATTTAATAAATGTGCCTAGTGCACTTATCTTACTGTAGTGACAAAATACTTCACACAGTTTAGTAGATTTTTGCTACAACCATATAAAACAGAACTTCTTCTTTTTTAATCAATTAAAAAGAAAAGGAACCATCCACTTGCCCTGACTTATAAGATTTTTGATAAACTGGTCTAGAATGTCATAGAGTTCTCGAGCTTTTGAAATAGCTATGTTGGTTGACGGGTTGGCACCGAAAAAGATTGTTAGAAAATTTTATTATAATTCATTATACTAGGATCATAAAACGAAATCGTTTAAAACGATTTATATTAAAATATTCTAACTTGATTATAATATGGCATGTTATAGATTGTAATCGATAAAAGTCGAAATGACTTGATTCAAACTATAAGAATTCTCATATTATCTTTAAACGAGAAAGATTTGTAAATCATGTTTTTGCATGAAATCAAGACAAACCAAAAGGCTGAAAATTAGATCATATTGTAATATTCGGGTTCGATTGTCGTCTAGGTCAGAAAAACGAGTTCCTTGAGTTACAAGCAATCGATTTTCTTGACCCGTAGACAACCTCGTTTTAAGAAACATATGTTATTCATAACCCGATTTACTAATCCGGTTTGACCAGTCACATAATATATATATATATATATATTCCGTATGTATTTCTACCTAGGAGATCGATCCTATTTTCAAACTAAATCGGATCATAAATTCCGTTGACCATACCTAAACCAAATCACAACAAACTCTAACCAAATTTTTTTATCGTTATCCATAATGATATCTTTAACCAGATTTACCCCTTATAAACGTCCCTCATTACGATTCTTCCGCGAGAATCGATTCCTTCCCCTGTTCTTCATCGTGCCAGCCAACAAGTGCGTTCCTCAGATCTGTCTTATTACTCAATCCTAACACGCAAGTCCCTCACGCAAGTCCCTTCTTTTCCGGTGAAGTTGTGGGAAGCTTTTCCCTGCAATCCAATTGGTCTCGCCGCCGCTTAGTTCATCGGTAAGCCACCCCGCCTCTTCTCCGATCAACTTCCTTCCATTCTTTCCTCCCTTTTGCGCAAATTCATAGCAAATATTCTACAGAATTTGTCTAGCGCTAGGAGTACGAGCGTCGTCGAACCCCGCCGAGTCCAGAAACGAGGTCTTGGTCCATCCGGTAACCATCGAACTCTCCACCTTGTCCTTAGTCCTTTCGGATCATGTCATGGTTGAATCAACTTGGGAGTAGACAATAGGGAATAGGTTCGATGATGCATTAAACCGGCCGAGTCGGTCTTAGGCTAGTCGTCGGGTGTGTGGGAGTTGGGGGTCGGTCGTCGGTGGTCAGAGCATGCTAGAGTCGGTGGGTGAAAGCCGACGATCGGCGGAAGGGTTTTCTTTTAGGGGTTGTTGATGAAGGCGGGTTAGGTTGGGCGTGAACGGGGCGGCGAGTGTTGCTCGTCTCCGCCCTCCTTCGATGCCGCCGGGCAGGAATTAAGAGCGCAGCAAGGCAAGGAAGCAAACCAGAGGGCTGAGGCGATGGAGATCTCGACTTTTGGTTGAGGAAGAAAGGGGGTGGGCCCCACCTTTGAAAGTCAAAGCTCCTTTGGTTTGGTTTAGGAGAGTGGGGGAGTTGGATCACGTATAGATTTGGGCTGGGCCGATCAATTCGGATAAATGGAGTTAAGTTTTCTTTTGGTTTGGGTTTGTTTTGGTAGGCTAAGTTTAATCAGTTGGTTAGAATAGTAGTAAGTGACAGGTTAATGTTATTTCCTAATTGGGATCTCTCATTTTATTTATATAAGCTTCGGTTGTTTAAGTTTAAAGGTGACACCTTAATCGGGTTACTTTGGTTCGGCTCGTACTTAGTCTAATCTCTCACTTTATAAATGCTTTAGGGAATTGTTTTTGCTCGCGTTCTTAATTTCCGTCTTCTTTGAGGATCCTTCATTTCGAAGTAAGTCGTTTTCGACTTGCTCGCTTCTTCTCTATCTTGTTAGATCGTATACTGTTATTGTAAGATGGGTTTTGGGAACTAGCCCCGAGTACCTTTTTAAATTGTTTGAACTTATTGGTGTGTTGTGTGTGTAAAATGGTTTGAACGCACTTTATCGGAAAGAGATTTTTTGAAGCGTTTTTCTCTGTGTTGGTACCGTTTCCGACACGGTCCCATCGTAGCTAGCGTTGAGGAAGAGTTGGCTATATATGACCCGTGTGACAGGGAAACCGTGCCCCTTCAAAACGAAAATTATTATCTATGTGTTTTGGCAAGTGCTCCAGTGGAGGCTTGGCCGGGGTTAGAAGGGAGATTGTGAAGTGGAGTGAGAGGGCCTGCCTCTGCACTCGGCGCGGGGTTGAGCGCTTTGGAGGTTGGAATGTGAGATGGAGGAATTGCATTGTTGAAAGATTGTGTCTGTGAATGTGTATGTGGCTATGTGTGACTAACCAAAACTAATTTAGGTATTGGCCTTTAGAGATATGAGTGCGGTTGTGGACTTGGATACTGACCTTAGAAATGTTATTCAAAACGTCTTGCAATTTCCGTATTCTTTCTAACTTGATAGATTAGTAGCTGACCCTTCGGGGGAATATTTTTCAGTTCCAGGTATGAACCAGGGAACCGTGCAGGAACCGAGCCTAGATGGCGGGGCGGAGCGGTGAAGAGCATGTGTCATAGTGGGGTCGGGTTTATGTTAGTTACTTATGACTTATTATTATGATGGAGTTGGTATTAGGTTTTGCTTATTGTTATTTCTTCAATAATTCTTTTTAATAATATTTTGTCGGATTTAGATATTTATATTCTTGGGAATACATGCATAACTAAGTTTTCTAATTTTTATAAAATAAAAAGGTTGGATGTTTTATTAAGTTTTCTCGTCGTGCCCTCGTTGCAAGATCCTAAAATGTTGTTATCAACCTACTTAAGTAGTACCTAGTAAGGTCTACTTCTAGGTAGCGCCCTATCGGAAGTCGGGGTGTTACACATATTTTAAAGGCTCATATAAATGCTTGATCGGTAACAAAAATTGAAAACAATTCTGAGATCCCTTATAATCCATCTAAAAACATTTTTCTTTAATCTTATTTCTTGAAAGAATCTTAACTTGAAATTAAGTGAGTATAGTATCGAATCTTAATTTTAATGTGATTGGAACCCGGATTCGGAATCACCTTAGTGTTTTCCCAAGTTTCGTTCCTAACCGACACATACCCATAATTCAAGAATAAAAATTTTAGTTTCAATTGAAAATCTTCACTTAAGCCTAAATCTGAATATGCTTTAACTCAAAACTAACGTACATGTAGTATGAAATCAAATTCGTTTTGATTTGGACTCGGAGTTGGCTTTATGCGTTCCCCGGTTTTGTTGTACATTCGCCCATGCCCACATTTTTCTCTTAGAAAGATTCCCAGTTTTGTTTTAATTAATGTCCAAGCTTGAAACCTAAATTACACAATATAACTATTCATTCCTTTCAAAATACACCCGTAGTAAAGATTCAGATTTTTACAGAAAAGGAGTTTTGAAACCCCACTCCTTTTCAGAATAAAATCGAAGCGCTCACCTTAAAATTTACAACAACAATGGAAGTAAAATTTCAATTTCAAAGGGGTGAGCTCCAAGTTTAAGCACCTATTAATCCTCTCATGACACGAGGCTTATAGTGAAATTTTAGAGAGTAAAATTGAGATCGAAATAGAAACACATAGATCAAGTTTAGGGAAGGAAAGAGTGGAAGGTTTCAATTCCAAAGGAAAATCAATTATTTGATTTACTTAGGGAAATAAAAACATCCTCTGAAAATCTGCTTGAAGAGGAATTAATTGACCAATCTCAAGGAAGATGAAAAATAGAAGGGCTGCTCCAAGAGTTCTTGTCTAAAGGGGAGGGAGGGGGAGGGGGGTATAGAGATTATGTTTTGTGTAAAGAGAGTTAATCTTATTAATGAATAGAAGAGAGTATTTATACAAGTACATTGCATAGCTAGAAACCCTAATACAAAATACTATCTAAATATAAAAGATAGAATAATAAGATATAAGGAAATATATTATACTAAGATATATCAATATCCCCCCGCAAGCTAGACGTCCGATCAGAAAGGCCAAGCTTGGAGAGTAATGAAGTGAACTGAGGTCTTCCGAGAGGCTTAGTCAGAATATCGACAAGTTGATCTTTGGTGGAGACATGTGACACTCGAAGAGACTTCGCCTGAACTTGCTCTCGGACAAAATGATAGGCTAATGCAATGTGTTTCATCCTTGAGTGAAAAACCAGATTCGAGCTCAGAAAAGTGGCTTCAATATTATCACAGTAAATAACCGGTTTGGTGAATTATTGGTTGAGTTTGGACGGTTGGAGGTATTGTAGTTGGGCGAGTTAGTGTTAGGCCGAGGGGGGCGAAAAGAGTTAAGCAGATTAGGGTTTGATGGGTAGGGTGTTTGAGGGTAAGGGGTCCAATGTTGTGGGGGAAGAGGGGGCGGTGCCGAAGGCTGCCAAGGCAAGGGAGAGTTGGTGCCTTTGGAGCGATTCTTGTTTTGTTTTTGCACATTGAATGCGATCACCGGGTTGGTTTTCGACGTCTCAGCCTTGATTTCAAGTTCTTTCAATATATGTTTCTCATGTAGCTCCTCAAAGGAGATACAAGTATCCCTCATGTTAACCGCATCTATCACGGACTGGAAAGTAGAATCCAATCCCTTCAAGATGTAGTCAATGAAGTCTTCCTGAGAAAGCGGAGAATCCAAAGAGGTTAAGAGATTCGAGGCCGACTTCATGGCTTGCATATAGTCGGATATGGAAGATGAACCCTTCTTGATGGAACGAAGGTTGTCCTTGGCTTGCTTTTTGTGACCCCGAGATGCCATGCCATAGGTGCGTTTGAGAGTGTCCCAAACAGACTGACACGTTTTGGCCTGAGTGACCAGCATGGACACCGGCATGGATAATGTGCCAAGAAGAGCTCCATAAAGGAGACGATCTTGGTGCTTCCAGGTTAAGTAGGCAGGATTCGTAATAGTAGCGTTTTCTTGAGCAACAATTTTTTCTTCAGGAATCGGATGGGAACCATCCAAAAACTTAAAGAGATCATAGCCTTCTAGGGTGG
The DNA here is from genome assembly GCA_964016875.1 of Fallopia convolvulus. Taxonomy (NCBI): domain Eukaryota; kingdom Viridiplantae; phylum Streptophyta; class Magnoliopsida; order Caryophyllales; family Polygonaceae; genus Fallopia; species Fallopia convolvulus. The sequence goes on from OZ024729.1 coordinate 40,007,405, forward strand.
CTTGAATTTGAGTTTGCCATGAGAGATAATTGGTAGGGGTAAGCTGTATGATGTTTGTGAAGTGAACAATGGTGAATGATTTGGTATGCTCACGAGGATTGGCAAGAGAAGTAGCAAAATCATGAGCCATGATGAATGTAGGGTTGCGTGATGGACGAGAAGAAGAACCGAGATCCGAGGATCGAACTAAGTGTATGATACCATATAGAGATTATGTTTTGTGTAAAGAGAGAGTTAATCTTATTAATGAATAGAAGAGAGTATTTATACAAGTACATTGCATAGCTAGAAACCCTAATACAAAATACTAGCTAAATATAAAAGATAGAATAATAAGGTATAAGGAAATATATTATACTAAGATATATCAATAGGGGGAGGGGGTGGAGGAAGGTGCCCTCTTTTCTTGCATGGACAATCGCTGATAAGCTCGAAGAATGGAAGCCCGGTAGAAGAGGATTTGTAACACCCTGATACTTTGTAAGAGATTGAGGTGCTCACTAAGTTAGCAATAACTCTTCCTTTTTAGGTTTCGAGTAAGGAAAAAGATCTCTGAAGTAAAGCATGCATGAGCGAGAGTAGTACTAAGATGGTTGGACTCCTGGGAAGTTCTTTGGTTGGCATGGGATAGCGCTTTCAAGGCGTCGAGTCTTACAAATGGGATTGGAGCCGACTCTAAGTTACGAGTTATCTTGGCCTAGAGGGAGGTCACTCGACCTAGAGGGCGTTCCTTGGGCCTTGACGAGGACATCAAGTGTTTAAGTAGGGGAGATTGTAACACCCCAGTGATTTATAAGGGATTAAGGTGTTACCCTTGTCAACAAGAGATCTTCCTTTTCAGGGTTCGAGTGAGGACAAAGAACTCTGAAATTAAGCATGCAAGGGCGAGAGTAGTATCAGGATGAGTGACCTCTTGTGAAGTTGTTGGGTTGACATGGGATAGCGCTTCTAAGGCCTCGAGCCTTACAAATGGTACATGGTCATAGTCTTATATTTATATGTTTCATTGATATGTGCTTTTATTCATATACAGTATTATATTTGTGTATGACAGAGTTAATCCAATTTAACATTAACGTCTATTAAAGTTGGATTGTAACAATTATTTTGCATAGGGTAATTTGTGTTATAAAGTTTAAACACATTATAAAAGTTTATTCCTACCCATTAGAGTTTAATGTAATGTCTTCATTAGGGTATGACTTGTTAGTCACCAAAGTGGCCTAGTTATATTCATATTATATGAGTTCAATTGTTCATGATTAAAGAGATGCTATTAATGACGTTAACTTTTGATTCATTAATTGATTTTGTTAATTATGTTCTAGGGAATCACCCAATGGTGGATCATTGAAAATTGGTAAAAATATTAATGGATCAATCATTAGTATACTAAGTTTGAATAGTGTATATATCCAAAGATGACATGTTAATTTAACTTGTGTATATTATGCTTATCTGTTAAAGCATATATTATGTTTTAGCATCAATGATAGTGTGTGCATTTATGTATCGCCCAAAGGTTGCTTGAATGTATGCTTTAAAGTGTATTTTGAATTTTGAATCCATATTAAATAATCAAAGTACTAATAGGTAAGCATGTATAAATCTTGCAGTTTCACCAAATTTCTTTGTGTTTGCTAACTTTGTTGTGAAATTCAATGGGATAAACTATGATGATTGGTCCGAAAAAAATCCAATTCACACTAGATAGTAGATATTATGGATTTGGACCTTGTAATACTAATGGATGAGCAGCCTTCGACCATTACAAATGCTAGTTGCTGAAAAGTCTCATTATGAGGAATGAGAGCGAGGTAACCGGTTGAGTTTGAACCTCATGAGGATGACTATGGTATTAAGCCATTTATGCCAAAGATAGAGAGTTCATGCATAAAATTAAAGAGTGTTCACGGTCGAATTTGGCTGATAAGTCGAGAGTAGGCACCCTTATGAGTTAGATGAGTATGAAAAAGTTTGACTTGTCTCAGCCTATCCATGATCATGTGACTCACATGTCTAATTCGATAGCAAAATTGAAGACTATGGGGATAGATGTAAAGGGAAGTCAGATAAAAAGGACAAAAGGAATAAGGCTCCAATGAAATATCTTGAGAGAAATATTCGAAAGGAGATGAAGTGCTTCTTTTGCAAGAAATTGAGGCACTTCAACAAGGATTGTCCTACAAGGAAGGCATGGTTTAAGAAGAAAGGTATGCATTATATTTATGTTTGCTTTGAATCAAACCTTATAGAAGGGCCTAATAATACTTGGTGGTTGGATTTGGTACTACTATTCACGTGTCTAATGTAAAATAGGAATTCAATTTGATCAAGTCCATAAGAGGAAGTGAGTAGTACTTGTTTATGGGAACTCAGACGAATGCACGAATAAAAGGCATAGGGACTTATAGATTGATCTTAGACACTAATTATCATATTGATCTTGAAGGATGTCTTTATGTACTTGATTGTGCTAGAATCTTATTTCTATTAGTAAACTGGATACTTTAGATTTTATTTTAAGTTTGGACATGGAGGATTTTCATTATATAGAAATAGAGTTTGGTTCAAATGAAAAAAACTCTTATCTTGAAAAATGAAAAGTGCACTATAAAGTACGAAGAGTGCATTACAAAATACAAAAGTGCAATCCGAAAAGTGTACTATAAAAAATACGAAAAGGGCACTACAGAGTACGAAAAGTGCAAATGCGAAAAAGTGCACTCCAAAGTAGGAAAAGTGCACTACGAACTAGAAAAAGTGTATTTCTTTTCATTTTTCAGGATAAGATTTTTTTTCATTTGAATAAAACTCTATAGAAATAACTACATGTAACACCCCTATTTTACAACATTGGGTATTACCGCCAGTGGCCTCGGACTTTACCGTCCAAAGTCACCCAAGGTTTTTAGAATAATATTGAACTCATAAAATGTGGAAATTAACATGATTTATACCATAAAAGGATGCTCTCGAAAGAGACTTTGTTCGTACAACTTTCATTACAACACATTAACAAAATAGAGTTTGATAACGGAAACATAAAACTTGTTCTTGCGACATAAATAGAAATAAACCAAAAGGTACGGAAAATACATCTTCACGAATCTTGCCCTTCCTTCTTGCTTCGACTTCACCTACACCTTGCTCGGATTCCTAGGTTCTGACATAATTCGCGAGGGGCGAGAAAATGCCAGGCAAACATGCGGAAAAGATGAATTAGTCTAAGAGACTAAGCAAGCGGGAATGGAACTTCTCAAGGGTATTTCGGTAATTTCTAATATTCAAGAGAGATATTATCGGGATGTGTTTTGAGGTATAGATCTTTATGTGGGGCTTATCGGGACGGAGAAGACTGTATCTCGAGAGGAGATAGCTCGTTAATCGAGAGAAGAACTACGAGATTGTAGACTTCTTTAGAGTAGAAAGTATGTTGGGAACATTATTAAGTCATACAAGTTTTAAAAAATCTATCGCGCCCTTGCGGACCGAAAGCCGGATCGATCATTTGATACCGGTCCGGTTTTGATGTCTTTTAAATGTGCATTGGCACTTATCTTATATTGTGACGAAAACTTTCCATTTCGTTAATGATTTTTAAAGAGTGTGGGGGGCTTGTAGGGGCCCGGGCCACTTAAGGGAACCCAGTTCCGACACTTAGCTACGGTGCCACTCATCCCTCCATTGCGTAGGAGCGGACATGGATCATGATCCTGAAAGTCGTACTTTAAGCGCGGAGGCATACGACTTAGTAGGTTATATAGAGGCGTCGGGTTAGTCCCGCACCCCTCACTAATTCATTGTAACACCCCCTTACTTACCCTGGAGGTATTACCGCCAAAAACCCCGATTAGGGCTAAACCAGAGTTACCCAAGACTTTAACCTGACAGAACTTACCAGAACAAGGTAAATGAAACCATTTAAAACCTAACAAAATTAAGTAAAAATTTACAGCGGAAAAGAGAATAAAAGGTCTTATACAAGCCTTAACTTAAAAAAAATTAGTAAATAAATAGAACAATCTTCTATTTAAACAAAATCTTCTATTTAAACAAAATCTTCATCAAATCTTCCTTAAGTTCTTATTTCTGAAACTCAGCTTCGCTTTGAAGTAGTTCAACCATGATCTTCACTAAAGTATAGCCATTAGAAACCTTTCTTCAACTTCTGGAGCTTCAAACCTCCGAATCCGCCTCTTGAATCAACTTCCAAGAAGAACCTGATGTGCCGTAAACCAACGGTGGACACCAGCCTACCATATAAAAGAAAAGAAGGTGGACGGGTTAGTCTAATGAAAGACTAAGCAAGCGGAGAAACTAACTTGGTTGTTATGGTTGTAACTAAACATATTGGCATCCAAATCTGATTAGACTCGGATTATGATCCAACAGTTAGCAGTCTTATAGAGAATAAGAAGGAGACTCGCATAATCAAGAGAGAGAACACCACCGCTTGTGGTTTCTTTAAGAAGCATAAACAATTGTTGGGAACTCATATTAATCACATCACATTTTGAAAAGCCTCCATCGACTAATCAAATTGACTTAACCAAAGTTTGATTAAGAATCATTCATAACCGGGAGCAAGAATGGCTTTCCGTCTGGACGAACCATTCAGGTATATTAATGTGCCTAACGCACTTATCTTATATTACTTTTAAAACTTTTCACAAACAGGTTGGTGATTCATAATCGGCTCGAACTACTGCCGAAATATTTTGGTATTGTAGAGATCATCGGAGTATTTCATCCCTGGTCATCTACCTTGTACCAAGATCACAGGACTTAAGCTATCCTTAATCTTTCATTTGCATATGGTGATGTATAGATCAGAGAGGCCTATTACCACGTCGTCTACACTGCACCGCCAATTGCACTTAGCTAGAGTGCGCATCACCCCTCTCACACGAAGGGCAGGGGAAGAGTCATGGCCCACCATTAGGATTAGGCCCCTCCTAATGTAATATTGTTTTAAAGAGAGGATATGGAACCACATTCCCCTCCCTGAAACTACCTTAATCAACAACAATGTCTCAGCGTGAGACAACATACAAGGTCACCCATAACGGACCTAAATCCAGTTCTACCGCAAAACTGAATAAACAACATGGTCATTATTTCTAACAAATATAACAACCTATCATATTTTAATAAGCACACAAGTTGTTCCCAACACAAATATTAAATGGGATTCAATTCCTCATTTAATAATCATAATGCAAGAGAGAACCGTCCACTTGCCTTAGAAGGCGTGCTCAACGTCCTTAGCAATTCCAACTGTAATCTTATCACCCTTCTGCCAAATATAACAAAAGGATTTCTCAACAACGAGCTCATGGATACACTTCTTAGTTGTATTCTCAACTCCTACAACTTCCTAATCGATAAACGATTTAATTTCCGAATATCAATATATAATAAATCCTTAGTTATTATGCTTTAAGGAGTCATCTTGGCGGAATTATAACTAATTATACGCTTCACTTTTGAAACAATTCTCTAAATAAAAATTGTTCATTAGAAATAGTTCTTAAAGGTGACCAAATATCGGATCAAACGGATTAACAACGAATCCTGAGTAATTATCCGAAGTCCTTTACCTGTCAATCGGTATCTGAAACTTGTATTCGCAATAACTGAAGATCCTGACGTCCGTTTCTCGAGTGGTTTGAACCTGTGGGACCGTATCAACGTCAAGATTATAAAAACCATAAATTTAATTAGCAAAGCGGAACCGAAAGGCCCTTACAGTTGCTCCGCAACTAACCCGCTAATTAATTTCGATCGTATATACCTTCACTCGAGCTCATGGCTCTTTTGGCTCGATCCCCGAGCTCGAGGGTGGCTGGGCGTTGCCCGATAGCGGCCCTTGCGGTGGGTGGTGGTCGGAGGAGCTACCGATGGTCGTCGGAGGTGTCACACGGCGAGGCAAAGAAGACCGGCGGTGTGAATTCGAATTCTTCTCCAATCGTCGTTCCGTCCTGCTCCTCTCCCTGGTTCGGTTTCCTTCTTCTGTAGCAGCCCACAAAAATGGAAGATGGGAAAGGGGAAGAAGATGGTGCAGGAGGAGGTCAGGATGGTGGACGAGGCATAGATTGTCGGCGGTGTAAATTCTCTCGCCCGAGCCCGTCGTCGTTCTGTCCAAAACTCTCGTTGGTTCCTTTCTTTGGAGACCGAAATGATAGACTTTGACGAGGCTAATTAGATATGCTTGTGGAGAAGAATTCATTCTCCTAGGTTCCTTCCGTATTAAGCATAGAAAAGAGGCGGTTTACAACAAAATCCGTCTCGGAACGAGACTCGCGTTAAAGCGGTAAAATTATGTACCTCGGATGGAAAAGCTTACTAAATACAAAACGTCCCGTAAATTATGTAGACCAATAAAACCAATTTTCCATGATTTTATCTTGCTACCTTAAATTTTTAAGGCTTCCGTTTCGTATTTTAAATCCTTTACAATACATAATTTGAAAGACGGCTTATCTAATAAATATTCTTTTTCCACTGAAAAATCCTAGAATTCACACCGATCCATAAAATCATTTCTTTGTGATTTTAGGATATCACCAAGAATTTTCTAGGATTTAAATTCCAACAAAAATATTGGATTAAGCGTTAAAACGGACAAAAAGGTTAAAAGGATATCCGAGAAAAATTCAAAAATATCCTTAAAAACCGCAGTTATTACATTAGTACCCCCTTAAAAATGGTTTCGTCCTCGAAACCAAGGAGAACTCGGGTCACAAGGAAGGATAGCACAAGCACACACACACAACCACTATAAACCTATACAGAAGTTTGTAGTACCCCCTTAAAAAAAATATGTTGTTACTTCTGCACCAGGCACAAAACAACCATTGCTTGGTTACTAAACTCCTTCTTTACAACGTTCATTAACTTTGGGAAATGGCTCAGCATTTCCTGTCTAGTTTCTCAAGTCTTTTCTTCACTTCCATTTTTAGGCCAAGGTAGCCTAATTAAAGGTATTTTTTTCTTATTCACGATTCAACCTGGCCCTTCTTCCTAGGTGTCATATGGTTGAATATCCATCTCATTATTGTTGAGTACATGAGATATATTGAACGCATACTATCAAGGAAAACATTACGGATAGAATGCACTGAAGGTGGTAATGCCAACCGATAAACAAGCTTATCAGTTCTTTCCAATATCTCAAAAGATCCAACATGGTGAGCATTTATGTTGCCTCGCATTTCCCAGCGGAATATGCCTTTCAAGGCGGATATTAGAACAAAAACATCATTCTTTACAATGAACTTAACATGCTCTCGCTTTAGCACAACACACAACTGTTGTCGCTTTTGAGCAGTTAGCACCCTTGAACGTTAGTGCGATATCAGTTGTTGTTCTCTTGGCCTAGTCTGGCCCATGAAGAACCTTGTCAGTGTTGTCATTCCAACAAATTGACAACCAACACTTCTGGCTTTATAAAGCCTTAAAAGAGTCATTTTCTTTATCGTGAAATCAAAATTCTTGTATGTGATTTCACTCAACCTCAAACTACCATTCCAACTCGTGTGGAATCCTGAATACATGTCCTCGGGAGTTTGAATTTGTTTCTTTGCATCGTTCATCAGTTTGATGAGGGAGGCTAGTGCTAAAATTCAATTCACTCCACAAAGCTTGATGTCACTCCCTTCAAAACTTTGGTATGAACCATTCATCTCAATCAGAGATAATAGTCTTTGGAGTTTTATGAGGATGAAAAAACTTCATGCATGAACACCTCAGCTAACTTCTGTACTCTTTAAGTCGTCTTAATTGCATTAAAAAGAAGACTCTAGATGAGTTTCTTAACAATCTTCATATTGAATCCTTCTTACATCCTTCTTTCATTAAGTCTTGAACGACTAATGACAAGAATCCATTGTAATTTCTTCCCACTTCCATTCTGAAACAGGAAGAGACTATAACATTCTATCTGGTCTTCTATGCTCAATCAGGACTTCCAGATAAACTAAACATATCAAAACGAACTTGGTGACATTTTGCTTCATGTCAGTCCATCAAAAGTTTTATCTTAAATCCTTATACATTTACTTGTTCCAGGATGAACTAATTAAGCAAATAAATATGCTTCCTTTGAAATAAGCTTTCAAAGCTCATCAACAACAGATACTCATGAACAGTTTTGAAACTAAGCAATCCATAAGCTTGAATAACAAATCCCGGTGTCTTACCTTCTTGATCTTCTCCATTAATCTTAAATAATATTACTTTCCCATACTACTTTTCTTTGATTTGGTCAACAGATTTTGAATAAAATCCTAGGGGATTCACACAACCTTGTTGTCATCCAAACTAAACCCTTAATCCTTCTCAAATTAGTTTCTTTACAAGGATTACTTAAAATCCTTACTCAATTTCCTTTTTGAGATAAAATCTCAGTATTTCTTTAATCAAGAAAATGAGATTTATCCAACACATGACAAGATAATAACCTATCTTGTCAATCCTTTACATCATTTTCTCAATCAAAACTCAGCTTGGGCATACTGGCATCTAAAAGTAGTTATCTTACTCAACTATTTCAAACTAAACTCTTACACATTATCATACCAACATATTGGACAATAATACCTTTAGTCCAATAATTTCCAACAAAATTGTCTCCGTTGACAATTTTCAGTCTTTTTTCATCAAAGAACTGTTTAGACTTCACTTAACATTCTGACTTGTTGAGCAACCTAACTCTTAGGATTAAAAATATATCCTCACGTGTCTACTCTCTATATCCAACAACTTATCAGGCTGAGATTGAATATCAATACTAATTTACATATCCAAACTCCAGACCCATTGGAGTTCTGCTTAAAGTCCTCACTTGACTATCTTATCTCAAAGAGATTTAAGTTTTCAAGACAACCTGAAAACAAATAACAACTAATGGAGAAATTACTAGTACATCCTTTATTCCAAAGAAAGGATTACTACAATATCATTCCTTAGAAAGGGTTCCATCCTAAGAGTCCATATCAACTTATATAGAGGCGTCGGGTTAGTCCCGCACCCCTCACTAATTCATTCAATCCGATCTCTTAACGAGATCGTAAACAATCAAGGTCACAAACCAGACTAGCATAATAGTCCTATCAAATATTAAATAACGAAATAACGATAACAGTGGGGTAATTATTTCTAACAATCGATATTCCTAGGTTCATTTATTATTAGCAAACAAGTTGTTCCCAACATCGAGAAATTTCACGTAACGAATTATTAAGGCTACAAGGAGAAATTCTACTTGCCTTAGCTTGTAAGATGTTGTATTAGCGATCGAGCGGAAAGCGATGTTCTCGTAATCGGAACGGAGGCTCGACCTAAGTACACGAGATATTCCGATAACTTTATTAAGAATATTCAAATTCTTCTAAAGTTGTAAATATCTCTTTTATTCTTCTTAAGGGATGAATTTACTTAATTATTATATTAATAATTTAGTTGGATGTGAATAAAATAATAATATTTCTTATTATTATTTTAAATATTGTAATATCCTTTTATTCCTTAAAAATCTTCATTTTAATATTATTCATTATTATTCTTGAAACCAAGTAATAGCTTTATTAAATTTATTAAAAAAATTCCTTTATAACTTAACTTGTTATTTTATTAATATAAGTAAGCAAGGAAAAATCTTTATAAAATCATATGATATATTTTTCAATATTATAAGAAATATTGTATTTATAAAGTCTTCTTAGAATTGTAAGAAGTCTAAAATGCCCTTATTATTTAAATTCTCATACCCTTAGCATTATTATAATATTATCTTTTATCAAACAATATCTTTTTATGACATGATCTTATTATAATATCTACTTATTAAATCCTCATTTACAAGACATGTGATATTTAATAGAGATTAAAATATTAATAGGTGTCCTTTTCTAGTATTTCCCATAAATAGTCAAATTTATATATTATGTTTTCCATAATTATGATATGATGATAAAATAATCTTATTACCTTAAAAAAAATAATTTCCCCCATATATCTTAGTTTATAATATGAAACCAAGTCTTATAATATTATCTTATAACCAAGAGTATATAATTTATTTAATTATAACTTAGATCATAATATTATCTCCTCTATCTTTTTATGCAAACTATCTTTTAACAAATTAGCATGCTCCCTATTTATAACAATAGTAATTTATATAAAAATATTTTTAACATATGTACTATTTTTGCTCAATAAAACTCATGTCTAAATTATTATGATATCTTTATACTTAGAGATATCTCATATTATAATATCCTCTTTCATTTCTTTTATATTCTTCTTGTAAGATATTCTCTAACAATCAAAAAGCTACATACTTTAAAACAATAGAATTTATATAAAATGCTTTCTACATAAGTTGTTATTTTTTTATTTAATAAATCCTATTTTATTATTAAATTATCATGTAAGATAAAAGCTTTATCTAGTATAATAAAATTTCCTTATTTGATTTTTATATTGTTCAACTAACAAGATCCCAAGGCCATTATTTTTATTTGATTAACTTTGTAAATCTACAATTATTATTGTGAGACTATTTAATTTATATTAAATGGACTAAAATAATTTAATAAAATTTGTGGATAGAATTTTAGACCTTTCTCTACAGGATGGACTTCTGGAGAATACAAAACACTAGAGAAGACACCAGGGGAAGGGGGCGGCTCGGCGGCGGTCACCAGGGAGGACGGCGGCGGCTCGGCGGTGGGCGGCGAGGACTCTGGCGGGCGTCCGGTTGCCGGCGGTGGTCCGAGGGAGGCGCGTTGGTGGATTGGTGATGAATTGTGAAGGCTCCAATGGTGTTTTGGGGGCCAAAATTTCAGAAATTAAGGGCTCTTTGTGGCTGATTTTTGAGGATTGAAGTAGAACAACTTGATATAAGAAGAGAGGAGAGTGTTTGGTGTGTGAAATTGGTGAGGAGATCAGCCCTTTATATACGCAAGAGAGGAGCTTAGTGATCCATGGCATTCATTTGCACCAATGGAAGAGAGTTGGATTGGTAGAGATTGTCCATGGTTGTGCTTGTTGATGATGATGTAAGATGGGATGTCATTAGGGTGGTCTTGCAAGCAAGAGTGAAGAGGGAGGAGAAGTCATTGCCATGCATTGGAACTACGTCAAATCAATCAGACAAAGTCTGATGTGCTTTGGGGAAGAATAAGATTAGTATAGTATAAAAGTAAAAGGGTGGGTTTAAGTATTGATGAGTTACAATAGCCTAGCGGTTTGTGTGTGTGTGTTCGTGGGAGGGGAGACGCAAGAGGTCTCGGGTTCGAGTCCCGGCTCTTGCCTCCTTTTTATTAATTCTGCATTGTACTATTTTTAGCTTGTTGTACTCTTTTATTTAATAAAATTTGAAATTAATAAAGCATTATTTTTATTTAAATGCTTTTATTCCTTAATAATCGATCCTTTATAGTACACTCTTGACTTTATTTATTTACATTCTCTTTTTAAAGAGAAAAGGGATTATATATTATTTATAAATTCTCCTTTTATGGAGAAAAGGATTATAAAATTATATTATAATGGTTTTAAAAACCTTGGAATATTGCAGATATTACAATAGTACCCCCTTAAAATTAGTTTCGTCCCCGAAACTAGGAAAACGTAGAGCGGTACCGAGATGGAAGAGAGATAGCTACAAAACTTACAACTGTGAAGACACAACGAGAGGTCTAGTACCCCCCCCCCCCTTAAAGGATATTACGAACTATACTTACGGTGACATTAATTGGGGAAAACGTCTCTACATATCTTGCTCGGTTTCCCATGTTGTCCCTTCATTTCCATCCTTGGACCAAAGTATTCGGACTAGCGGTACTTCCTTGTTGCGTAGCTGTTTCACACGTCGCTCTATTATTCTAAGCGGTCTCTCCTCATAAGTGACATCTGATTGGATTTTGACGTCGTCGAAGTTGATTACGTGGGACTCTTCAGGCACATATTTGCTTAGGAGTGACACGTGGAAGACATTATGAACAGGGTGAGCTGATGGCGGTAAGACAACTCGATAAGCTAGGTTTTCGACTCTTTCTAGGATCTCAAAGGGTCCTACGTATCGAGGGTTAAGCTTGCCTCGCTTTCCGAAGCGGAAAACGCCCTTCGAGGGAGATACCTTGACGAAAACCTTGTCTCCCACTACGAACTCGATGTCTCGCCTCTTCAAGTCTGCATAGGATTTCTGTCGACTCTGAGCAGTCAACATTCTTTGGCGGATGAGCGCAACCTCTGAGGCAATTCTTTCTACTAATTCTGGTCTGAGAAGTATTTTGTATGCATAGTCGTCCCAACAGATCGGGGAATGACACTTCCGGCCGTACAAGGCCTCGAAGGGAGCCATCTTGATGGTGGAGTGCCAGCTGTTGTTGTAGGTGAATTCTATGAGGCTCAAGCTGTCATCCCAGCTTGTTGTGCGGTCTAGCACACATGCTCGAAGCATGTCCTCAAGAGTCTGAATGGTTCTTTCAGACTGACCATCAGTTTGAGGATGGAATGTTGTGCAATTCTTTCCAGAATTTTGCCATGAATCGACCGTCTCGGTCAGAGATGATTGTCTTTGGTGTACCATGGAGGCGGACTATTTCCTTAATGAAGACTGTTGCTAGCTTTGGAGCTCCCCACTTCTTTTGGATGGAGATGAAGTGAGCACTCTTGGTGAGCCGATCCACGATAACCCAAATGGAATCCTTTTGCTTTTGAGTCTTGGGCAGGTCGGTCACGAAGTCCATTGCGATATCCTCCCATTTCCATTCCGGCACAGGAAGGGATTGCAATTTTCCTCCAGGTCTTCTGTGCTCAATTTTCACTTTCTGACAAACTAAGCACTTGGATATGAACTCTGCGACTTCTTGTTTCATGTTTGGCCACGAGAAGTTTCTTCGTACATCCTTGTACATCTTACTTGCTCCTGGGTGGACGGATTAGGCAGATGCCTGGGCTTCTTTCAAGATGATCTTTCAAAGCTCGTCCACGACTGGCACACAAATCCGGTTTCGAAACCAAATGGATCCGTCATCCTGAATGACGAATCCAGGTGCCTTGCCTTCTTGTACTTCTCCACTGATCCTGATCAGCATGATGTCATCAATTTGCTTCTCTATGATTTCATCTAACAAGTCAGACTGGATTTCCAATGTGTTTAGGCAACCTTGTTGTCTTCCAAACTAGACCTCGATGCCTTCTCTTATTAGTTCTTGTTGTAGCTTTGGCTGAATTTCTAGCATTGCGATTAAGCCCTCTTATTGTGTCTTACGACTGAGAACATCGGCCACGACGTTAGCTTTACCCAGGTGATAGCGCAGCTCGATGTCGTAGTCTTTCAGTAGTTCAAGCCATCTTCTTTGTCTCATGTTCAATTCCTTCTGAGTGAACATGTACTTCAGACTCTTGTGGTCGGTGAAAATCTGACACTTTACCCCGTACAAGTAGTGTCGCCAAATCTTTAAGGCAAACACCACTGCTGCTAGTTCGAGGTCGTGCGTCGGATAGTTCACTTCATAGACCATGAGCTATCAGGATGCATAAGCGATTACTTTCCCATTCTGCATTATCACGCATCCCAAGCCTTGCTTGGAGGCATCACTGTACACCACATAACCTTCTTGTCCATTTGGCAGATTCAGAACTGGTGCACTTGTGAGACGCTTCTTGAGTTCTTGGAAGGTTTCTTCACATTTCTCATCTCACACAAACTTCTTATGGGTCTTCCTGAGCAGGTTTGTCATGGGTAAGGCGATCTTGGAGAATCCTTCGACGAACCTTCGACAGTACCCTACGAGTCCTAGGAAGCTGTGAATTTCTTTTACATTTCGCGGCTGCTTCCATTCTGAGACTGCTTCTATCTTCTTTGGGTCCACCATTACTCCATCTTGGTTGATGACGTGACCGAGGAAAGCAACTTCCTTAAGCCATAGGTCACACTTTGATAACTTGGCATACAACTGGTTGTGCCTTAGAATCTGCGGCACCGTTCTAAGATGCTCCTCGTGATCTCTCTGATTCCCGGAGTAGATTAAGATGTCGTCGATGAAGACGATCACGAACTTGTCGAGATATTCATGGAAGCATGTGTGCATCAAGTCCATGAATACTGTCGGTGCATTGGTCAACCCAAATGGCATCACTACAAACTCGTAGTGGCCATAGCGAATGCGGAAAGCTGTCTTTGGTATGTCCTCCTCGCGGATTCGGAGTTGATGATATCCGGATCTCAAGTCGATCTTTAAGAACACCTTGGCACCTCGAAGCTGGTCTAGGGGTCATCTATCCTTGGCAGAGGATATTTGTTCTTGATGGTGACTTTGTTCAATTCTCTGTAGTCGATGCATAAGCGGAAAGTTCCATCTTTCTTTTTTACGAACAACACATGTGCTCCCCAGGGAGAGGTGCTCGGTCGGATGAAACCCTTCTCTAGTAGCTCTTCGAGCTGACTCTTGAGTTCTTTCATCTCTATCGAAGCCATCCTATAGGGTGCCTTGGAGATCTGCGCAGTTCCTAGCTCGAGGCTCACTGAGAATTCGACTTCTCGTCGAGGAGCTGACTCTTGGCGGAGCAGCTTCCCGGCCTTCATGGCGTTGATCACCTTGCCATTTTCTTCTTCTCGTTTTCCCTTGAATTTGCAAACGTGTTTTCCTCCTGAGTTGATGGTTACGGTTCGGTGTAGAAATCGATTATCGCTCCATGACGGGATAACCAATCTCTTCCGAGAATGATGTCATAGGGATCCATTGGAATACATATGCAGTTGGAGTTGAAGCTTCCTCCTTGAATGCTTAAAGGAAAGCTACCTAATTGTTTTGCCCCTATTATTCTTTTTCCGTTTGGAAGGTTCACCACAAACGGTTCACACTCTTCTAGGTTATCTATTTCTAGGAGTTCTACACATTTCTCGGATATGAATGAATGTGCAGCACCAGAATCGAAGTGTATGAAAACATCTTTAGAGTGGATATGGAGGGTACCTTGACAAATAGGCTCCTCCGGTTTGTCAGTGGTGCGCATCTCGTATAACCGTTTTCCTTGACCCTGGGGATGCATTGGTCCCTTTCCCTTGTTGTGAGTTGTAGATTGGACCGATGCAGTTCCCATTGTTCTGTTTGATGCTTGAGGGCGCTGAGGGAGTGAGTTAGAACGGTTCTGGCCCGGCTTGTTTGTTGGTTGCCTACAGAATTGGCGGAGATGTCCATCTTTTCCACAGTTGAAGCACTTATTTGGATCCTTGGTACAGTTCCGGTTGAGGTGTCCCGGTTCTGTACAGTTGTGGCAAACTATAGGACTTCTTCTTGATTCCGAGCTTTGGAAGGATTTTGGCCCAGCTGACACGACCCTGCTCTTGCTTTTCTTGGACCATTGGGATCCTTGTGGGGAAGCCGACCTCTTGAATCCGTAGTGGCTGGAGTGGTGAGGCTTCCCTCCACCATTCTTTCTGCGCTCGGGGCCCTTGAGAGTCATTTCTATCCTATATGTTGCATCCACATACTCCTCTAAGGTCTTGAAAGTGCGATTCACCATCCATGGTTTGATGGTGTCGCTCATCCAGGGGTGAAAGCGCTTGATCTTTTGCTGCTCTGTGGTGATCTCATCCTCGGCGTATTGGAGTAGATGATTAAACTTTTTGGCGCGTTCAAGTACACTCAATCCATGGATCTTCGGGGAGTGGAGTTCGTCCAGCTTTTCATCCTTCATCGCTTCAGAGAAGAACCGGTGCATCATTTTATCTTTGAACATAGCCCAGCTTAGATCGGGGAGAGTAGATAGGCTAGAACTTTCCCACCATTCACCGGCTTCATCCTTAAGCCTCAAAGTAGCCATGTGCACTTTATCTGCTTCCGATCAGTGCACATTCCTTAAAAGTCTCTCTACATGGGAGAAACAGTACTATATTCCTGAAGGGTCGCTTGTCCCGTCGTATGAGTCGGGCTTCATAGCATTGAAGGTTTTTATTCCCTCTGCGAAGCTGACTTCCTTAGGTTTATCGGGAATGACCTCGGCTACTTGAGCTCCCTCTTGCACTTCTTCTGGTACTTCGATGTTTGCTGGGTTAGGTACCGCAGCAGGGATAGCCTCTTGTACTAGTTGTTGTATGAGAGTGCTTAAGGCTGCCACTGTACCCTCATTGAGTACAACTGGAGCCACAGGTGCAGGAGGAGGGTTAACTCGAGGTCCACCTCTGACCTCGGATTGGCTTTCATCATGTCCTTCCCCAACGGTGTTGGGATTGACTCGGCGGCGGTTTCGTCTTGTGTTGACCATCTGAAGGTTTTTAAGTTGGTTTATTTTGTTAATTCAATATCATAAGCAAGAATTAACGCGTAAGTTTTTCAGAGAAGAAGGGAAACTTTATTAGAACTTTTACTTAAAGAAGATTACAAAGGCTTTATAACGCAAGCAATTACATATTAAGGACGGAAAAAGGAAAGCTAAGCCGACTTGACTTTTCAAAGACAAAATGAAAGCCGAGAGAAGTAGTGTAAGCTCACTTCTTTAGGAAGGAAAGTACAAACTAAGATAATTCTAGGTACGGCCGGGGTAGGTGTACTCATCGAGGAAGCCTTCATCAAAGAGAGTCTCGTTTAAGATCCCGCTATCATTGTTGAGGAGAAGGTTGGCCTACTCGATTCGCCTGCTGCGATGGTTCTCGCGGGCCTGGAGCTTGGTGATACAGATTCGATGCTGGATCCTCTCCTCTTGTTCCCTTGTTGACTCGTTGACCCAGTCCTCCTTGTACCTTTGTAGTAGGCCAAAGTTCACCCTGCGGGTCCGAGAGGATACGACACCTGGGGGGTGGAGCGTTCACCAGAGGTTGGCGAGCTCGACAGTTGGAGGACTCCTTCCATCCATCTAGAAAGTCCCTCCATTTGGCATTGTAAGGGCGCTTGACTTGCTCTCTCGTAGAGTGTTGGCCGACCGGTGGGTCCCCAAGGCCGAGTTCCTGGGAATCTTTCTTTTGAGCGATCAACATAGGAAGGTCCGAGGCGGAGTCGCTGAAGAAGCTCCTCATCTTCGCGACCCCAGAAGTCGGTCAAAGGCATGGTTCTGGCTCGGGCACTCGTGGAGGTGAGACAACCTCCACTCTCGGAATCAGGGGTGGTGGTGGTGATATGGGGTCGATTACCTCTCCGTCGGAGTCATCTTCCTCGGACTCTTCGAACTCTTCGAACTCTGGGTTCTCTTGATGTCATGCATCCCATTCTACTTCGGCGTCCCACTCCAGTTCGAAATAATCTCCTTCCTCTTCTCCTTCCGCAAAGTTGAGGTCCGAAAGTATCCCTCCTTCCTCCTCAGGTTGGTACTCGGGTACCATTTCTTCATCCTCATCAGCTGGGTAATCTTCTGGCTCATATACGGGTGCCATCTCTTCATCCCCGGGAGGATACTCCTCGGGTTCGTATACGGGGGATGGGGGAGGTGCTATTGGCTCGGGTACCTCCTATTGTGCCTCATTGTGGAAATCGGGATCCTCCTCGTCCTCCATAGGGATTGCCTCTTCAGGCTCAAAAAAGGGTCATCTTGAGCGTTTTCGTAGGGACAGTAAGGATTCTGGGCTTCTAGGGCTTGAAGCGCTTCTTGGAGTTGGTTCCTGAGGCGGGTAGTTTGACGTGTCTCAACCATTCTGAGGAAAGGGAAGGAAAAGAAGCGTTAATATAGAATATCCTTAGATTCTATAAGGTGAAGACATGTTGAAGGAAGTTAAGGCATTATTTGTAAAGTTTATATATAAAACATTTAAGTTAATACCTTTCATTTTCTTGGTCCTATTAAGAAGTCTAGGATTCCTTTTTTAACATGTTTCTTAGAAAAGAGTTTTCTAACTTTGCTAAAAAAATTTCTAAGATAAGGGTTAAGTTTAAACAAAAGTTTTAACTAAAATAATTAAGTTTAGAAAGTTGAATTAATTATATTACTTAAGTTTTTAGGAGATAAAAAGGGAGTTTCAAAAAAAATAGAAGTTCTAGAAATAAATACTTAATATTAAAGTTTTAAATTTAAAGGACGATTCTTAGCTAAGATGTTTAAGTTTAGAAAGTTAACACTCCTAATTTTCCTAGAGGATATAAAACGGAACTTTCTATAAGTAGAAGTTTTGGTTCGCGGAAGAAAAACTTTAGGTTTTAAAAGTTCTCGGGTTTTGGAAGTTTTCGATTTTGAAAACAAAACGTTCGGCTCTGATACCATAATTGTAACACCCCTATTTTACAACATTGGGTATTACCGCCAGTGGCCTCGGACTTTACTTTCCAAAGTCACCCAAGGCTTTTAGAATGATATTGAACTCATAAAATGCGGAAATTAACATAATTTATACCATAAAAGGATGCTCTCGAAAGAGACTTTGTTCGTACAACTTTCATTGCAACACTTTAACAAAATAGAGTTTGACAACGAAAACGTAAAACTTGTTCTTGCGACATAAATAGAAATAAACCAAAAGGTACGGAAAATACATCTTCACGAATCTTGCCCTTCCTTCTTGCTTCGACTTCACCTACGCCTTGCTCGGGTTCCTAGGTTCTGACATAATTCGCGAGTGGCGAGAAAATGCCAGGCAAACATGCGGAAAAGAAGAATTAGTCTAAGAGACTAAGCAAGCGGGAACAGAACTTCTCAAGGGTATTTCAGTAATTTCTAATATTCGAGAGATATATTATCGGGATGTGTTTTGAGGTATAGATCTGTGGGGCTTATCGGGACGGAGAAGAGTGTATCTCGAGAGGAGATCGCTCGTTAATCGAGAGAAGAACTACGGGATTGTAGACTTCTTTAGAGTAGAAAGTATGTTGGGAACATTATTAAGTCATACAAGTTTTAAAAAATCTCTCGCACCCTTGCGGACCGAAAGCCGGATCGATCATTTGATACCGGTCCGGTTTTGATGTCTTTCAAATGTGCATTGGCACTTATCTTATATTGTGACGAAAACTTTCCATTTCGTTAATGATTTTTAAAGAGTGTGAGGGGCTTGTAGGGGCCCGGACCACTTAAGGGAATCCAGTTCCGACACTTAGATACGGAGCCACTCATCCCTCCGTTGTGTAGGAGCAGACATGGATCATGATCCTGAAAGTCGTACTTTAAGCGCGGAGGCATACGACTTAGTAGGTTATATAGAGGCGTCGGGTTAGTCCCGCACCCCTCACTAATTCATTCAATCCGATCTCTTAACGAGAACGTAAACAATCAAGGTCACAAACCAGACTAGCATAATAGTCCTATCAAATATTAAATAACGAAATAACGATAACAGTGGGGTCATTATTTCTAACAATCGATATTCCTAGGTTCGTTTATTATTCGCAAACAAGTTGTTCCCAACATCGAGAAATTTCACGAAACGAATTATTAAGGCTACAAGGAGAAATTCCACTTGCCTTAGCTTGTAAGATGTTGTATTAGCGATCGAGCGGAAAGCGATGTTTTCGTAATCGGAACGGAGGCTCGACCTAAGTACACGAGATATTCCGATAACTTTATTAAGAATACTCAAATTCTTCTAATGTTGTAAATATCTCTTTTATTCTCCTTAAGGGATAAATTTACTAAATTATTATATTAATAATTTAGTTGGATGTGAATAAAATAATAATATTCCTTATTTTTATTTTAAATATTGTAATATCCTTTTATTCCTTAAAAATCTTCATTTTAATATTATTCATTATTATTCTTGAAACCAAGTAATAGCTTTATTAAATTTATTAAAAAAAATTCTTTATAACTTAACTTGTTATTTTATTAATATAAGTAAGCAAGGAAAAATCTTTATAAAATCATATGATATAGTTTTCAATATTATAAGAAATATTGTATTTATAAAGTCTTCTTAGAATTGTAAAAAGTCTAAAATGCCCTTATTATTTAAATTCTCATACCCTTAGCATTATTATAATATTATCTTTTATCAAACAATATCTTTTTATGACATGATCTTATTATAATATCTACTCATTAAATCCTCATTTACAAATTACAAGACATGTGATATTTAATAGAGATTAAAATATTAATAGGTGTCCTTTTTTAGTATTTCCCATAAATAGTCAAATTTATATAGTATGCTTTCCATAATTATGATATGATGATAAAATAATCTTATTATCTTAAAAAAAATAATTTCCCCCATATATCTTAGTTTATAATATGAAACCAAGTCTTATAATATTATCTTATAACCAAGAGTATATAATTTATTTAATTATAACTTAGATATTATCTTATAACCAAACTATCTTTTAACAAACTAGCGTGCTCCATATTTATAACAATAGTAATTTATATAAAAATATTTTTAACATATGTACTATTTTTGCTCAATAAAAATCATGTCTAAATTATTATGATATCTTTATACTTAGAGATATCTCATATTATAATATCCTCTTTATTTCTTTTATATTCTTCTTGTAAGATATTCTCTAACAATCAAAAAGGTAGATTTTTTAAAACAATAGAATTTATATAAAATACTTTCTACATAAGTTTTTATTTTTTTATTTAATAAATCCATGTCTTGAATCTATTTTATTATTAAATTATCATGTAAGATAAAAGCTTTATCTAGTATAATAAAATTTCCTTATTTGATTTTTATATTGTTCAACTAACAAGATCCCAAGGCCATTATTTTTATTTGATTAACTGTGTAAATCTACAATTATTATTGTGAGGCTATTTAATTTATATTAAAAGGACTAAAATAATTTAATAAAATTTGTGGATAGAATTTTAGACCTTTCTCTACAAGATGGACTTCTAGAGAATACAGAACACTAGAGAAGACACCAGGGGAAGGGGGCGGCTCGGCGGTGGTCACTAGGGAGGACGGTGGCGGCTCGGCGGTGGACGCCCGCCGGAGTCCGAGGGAGGCGCGGTGGTGGATTGGTGATGAATTGTGAAGGCTCCAATGGTGTTTTTTGGGCCAAATTTTCAGAAATTAAGGGCTCTTTGTGGCTGATTTTTTAGGATTGAACTAGAACAACTTGATAGAAGAAGAGAGGAGTGTGTTTGGTGTGTGAAATTGGCGAGGAGATCGGCCCTTTATATAGGCAAGAGAGGAGAGCTTAGTGATCCATGACAATTGATTTGCACCAATGGAACATAGTTGGATTGGTAGAGATTGGCCATGGTTGTGCTTGTTGATGATGATGTAAGATGGGATGTCATTAGGATGGTCTTGTAAGCAAGAGTGAAGAGGGAGGAGAAGCCATTGCCATGCATTGGAACTACGTCAAATCAATCAGACAAAGGCTGATGTGCTTTGGGGAAGAAGAAGATTAGGATAGTATAAAATTAAAAGGGTGGGTTTAAGTATTGATGAGTTACAATAGCCTAGCGGTTTTTGTGTGTGTGCGTGGGAGGGGAGACGCAAGAGGTCTCGGGTTCGAGTCCCGACTCTTGCCTCCTTTTTATTAATTTTACATTGTACTATTTTTAGCTTGTTGTACTCTTTTATTTAATAAAATTTGAAATTAATAAAGCATTATTTTTATTTAAATGCTTTTATTCCTTCATAATCCTTTATAGTACACTCTTGACTTTATTTATTTAATTTATTTACATTCTCTTTTTAAAGAGAAAAGGGATTATAAATTATATTATAAATTATCCTTTTATGGAGAAAATGATTATAAAATTATATTATAATGGTTTTAAAAACCTTGGAATATTGCGGATATTACACTACATTTATGGTAGTGGTACTTTGAATGATTCACTTTACAGGTTCAATCTTGATAATAAATTTTCTAAATCTTTATTTCATGTTGAAAGTCAAGGCATTAAACGTAGTGCATCTAATGAAAGTTCTACTTTCTTATTGCATCAAAGATTAGGTAATATTTTCAAAGAAATGCTAATGAGGTTTTTGAAAAATAAATCCTTCTTCAATTGGATTTTAATGATTTAAATGTGTGTAGAATGTATTAAGGTAAAGCAAACTAAACACAGAAAAGAAACCAACCACAAGAACCACTCAACTTCTTGAATCTTGAGTTGATACACATTGATATATGTGGTCCTTTTGGCGTTCCTTCTTGGAGCAGTGAAAAGTACTTCATCACTTTTATTGATGATTACTCGGGTTAGGATATACATATCTACTGCATGAAAACTCTCAATCTATGAGCATCCTAGAGGTGTTCATAGTGAGGTGGAAAGGCAATTTGATAGAAAAGTGAAGGTTGTAAGGTCTGATAGAGGTGGTGAGTTTTATGGTAAATATAATGAAAGTGGACAATGTCCAAGTCCATTTGCAAAGTTCCTCTGAATTAGAGACATTTGTGCACAGTATACAATGCATGGTACTGTAATAGCCGCTATTTCTCTATAAAAGAAATGGTTATTTATTCAATTAAGTTTTTCTCTAAAATAGAGAGTTTAATTATCATTATGATTTCATAGTATAATATTAAAATTTTATAAAAGCATATAATAACTGAATTAATTAAGATTAAATAAATTTTTGAAATTTAATTCAAATAAAAACAATAATACAAAAAAAATAAAAGAAAAGGACCATAAATAAAAATACGAGAGGTGGGACTCAAACCCATGACCTCTTGCATTTTCACAAACTAATACACACTCTTTCTCGCTATGCCATGGTAACTTATCTACCCATTAAGGATTTTTAATCCTTTTATTCCCTCATTTCTTTCTTCCTTGTTTGAAGAAATCAGCTTGCCTAATTGATTTGACGTAGGAGCAATCTTGTTTGAAGAAATCAGCTTGCCTAATTGATTTGACGTAGGAGCAATGCAAGCTCAATTGCTCATCCACCTCCTTCAATGGCATCTAAGCTCACTCTTCTGACCTCTCCTCCTCACCAATGCTCTTCCTCCCCCTTGATTGCAAGAAGAACACCTTTGCCCAATCTCCATGGATCACCTCTTCCATGAGAGGTCCTTAGGTTTAGACGGACAATTCACACAGAAGCAAAACCAATTTATAACAAAATCAAAGAAACACATCAAAAAGCTTACCAATTTCACATACCTAAAATACCTACTCGTTGGACCACCACACACCGGCCCAACAAAAGAGCACATAAATGAACAAAGAATTACTATAACTAGAGAAGAATTCAAACACATTCATACTTGAACAAGATGGAGAAATTTGGAAATGGGGAGAGTTTATCAATCGTACCTTTGATGGTTCGGTTCCGTCGCAAACATTGACGATGGCGGAATCTGTGGAGAGAGAGAAACTGAGATACAGAGAGCTCTAAAAGAGGGAAAAGCAGCGAGAGCATAGAGAAGAGAACAGTCTGCCAATTTCGACCAAAAAAACAACAATCTACCAATGAGAGATAAATAAATGGGGCGCAAATTTTCGGGCACCAACACCTAATCAAATTTAATTGGAAATACCATCAAACCCTAAAATGAATTCATGAGAAATAAACCTATGGATGGAACATCTTGGGCTTCTTCTCCTCTTGTATGCGACTTCGATCTCTCCCTCCTGCATAGAGGCAAAGGGGACTATAAAGAAGGAGGACAAAGAAGAAGATTTAGGAGAAAGATACAGGCAATTATTCTCCTCTCCCTCAAACCCTAAAACTATTAGAGATTGGAAAAGGTTCGAATAAACTCTATCGTCGCTGCTAATCACAGGATTTCTATTGAGATTATCATCATTTGCTCCGGCGGAGAATCAAATCTATCTATATGAATCGCTACAAAATTGAGGGCCCAAAGTAGGAGAGAGAATAAGAAAAGCAAATTGAGAGAGATTAGAGACGAGAGAGAAGGGTCCAGAAGAAGGAAGAGGGCACGCAAGCAAAGAAAGAAGGAGGTGAAAGAGCCATGTCGACAACAAGAGAGAGAGTGAATGAAGATGACAGCAAGAAGCTTAGGAAGGAGGAAGCAAGATGGCACGCAAAGCGAGGATATTTTTTAGTGTTTTAGCATATTCACGGGCAAACGTTTATAATATATAGTAGGGAAGTAGGGATATGCATAGATTTTACACTTTAAACATGCTAGTTGTACCCGTCGTGTCATGCACGACTATGGTTCTGTATTTTATAGATATTAAATAAAAATATAAAATAAATTTTAATGTAAGTAATTTATTGTTTGTACAATGTAGAATTTTTTTTTGGAATCAAATAAAAGAAATTAAATATAAGTTATTAAGTTTAATGTTGAGAATAAAAAACTTTATTAAGGTAAAATAATATACATTTCTCCTTTTCATTGATGATATTTCATACATATTTAACTTAAAAAAAGGTAACATATGAATAAAAAAAGATTTATATACTATAATATGGAAGAGATAAGATTTAAATCAAATAATAATTAAATTAATTAATAAGATATAATAAAATATGAAAGATAAAGATAAAAATCATTTATTTATAGAAAATAATTAAAAAATAATTTAATTTGAGTTAAGGTGGGGCGAAACTCATTTTGTAGCTCGATAAGTAAAGATTAGATAAGATTAAATATTATATTTTTTAGTACTCTCTATGTACTTTAAGTTAGAGATCTTCAAATATTTCAATATATTTATTAAATATTATATTGCCTATTTTTATTATTTTTAAACATTACAAGTATTTATCATTAATTTTTTTATTATAAAAGATAATATATATATATATATATATATATATATAAATAAATTTGTCAAAAGATATCATCCTAAAAGATAAAAGATATTTATACTTATTTTAAAATATTTTAATTGTTAACTTTAATTTTAAACATTTGTATAAGGAAGTTTACAAAAGATATTGTTATACTAAATAAATATTTGTTTGATGTTAAAGATAGATTTAAATAGTTAAAGAAGAATTTAATAGAAAAAAGTTAAAATATTAGGAATAAAAATTGATTTTGTAAATATGATGAGGTGGGACCAGAATCGTTTCGGTGGCTCGAAAAGGTACAACTTTAATATATAGTTATAGATATGTGTAAATTTAAAATTGATAAACTAATTATTTTTTATAGTAAAGATAAAAAACAAGGAGTCTCGCTCATTAGAATAATTTGTAAATTTTGTTAATATTCACATAAAAATATAAATTAATTTTTTTTTAAAATAAGTGATTTATATTTACCAAATTTTAAAAGATACATGTGCTATGTTAGTTATTAATTAAAAATCTTCAATGACAAATAATTTTTTACAATTTACAATATGAAATGCTAATTATTTAAATGGTTTTTCTTTTTCTTTTTGGTGAAGGGCACTACCCACTAGAATTGAACTAGAAATCTCTAAGTATTACCCCTAAAGGCTTAACCACTTGACTGAAAACCAAAAAGTAGGGTTGTCAATTACCCACGGGTGACCGACCCACCCTTTTAACCCACCCGAAATAGACGGGTGAAAACCCAATTAAAGCGGGAGACGGGCGGTTCGGGTGATGGGTGAAACGGGTTATGGGTCAGGTAAGAGTGAGATTTTATCACCCAATAACCCGATCCGTCAACCGACCCATCACCCGTTTGACCCAAACCACCCGTATAACCCGTTTTAGCCCATAATTTCTAATATGCGTAGGCCTTTAAAGTCACCATATAAGCCATTTCGGGTCTTTGATAAATAAGCTCATTTGTTTCCCAACCCATTTATTTATACCTGATTGCCTCTACTTTCTAAGTAATTCTAATTTCTAACCCTAGTATATCTTTCACCTGATAACATACTATCACCGCTCGATCACTAGTCGCCACCTCTAAGTCTCTGACCTCTCTCTTGAAGTGTTCTCTTCAACCAGAACCACCAATGGCGTAAAATACAATGGTTATACATCGATTATTGTGTACGGGATATGTTTTTATTTATGTATGGATAATGGATATTTGTTTTAATTTATGTATGACAATTTATTTGTAGACAAAATACGCGCTTATACAACGGTTATACGGGTGAACGGGCCACCCATATAACCAGCGGGTGACGGGTGGTTTGGGTGATGGGTAGAACATTTCACGGGTGACGGGTGGTTTGGGTGATGGGTAGAACATTTCACGGGTGACGGGTGGGTCGGGTGAGGTATTTTAACTTGCGAGTCGGGTGGTAGAAGTGCTCCACCCACCCATAACCCGACCCATTGACAGCCCTACCAAAAGGCATGCTTTAAATAGTTTTTCTATAATGTGCTCTTAGAGCACATAATAAAATTACTTCATTTAGAAATTAAATCTTAAAAATAAAATAATAAATACTATAAAAAATATGAAAACGGTTTAGGGCATAAGATAAATACACTAATTCAAGGAACTAAAACCATAAATGGAAACTAATAAACCCTTAAAAAAATTAATTAATTCTAAATAAATAAAAATCAACTAATTATTTTAATTTTAAGAATCTTAACATATGCCCCTAGGACATAAGTTAGAAATTTCTATATAAAAAATCGATTTTCTAACCTATGCCCTAAGGGCATGGGTTAAGAACCTAATTATAGCAATAAATCAATGATTTTGTATTTAGAGTTTTTTTAATTTTTTTAGTAAAGGGTTCATGATTTCTAAGAGTCTCAATTAAGTAAATAGTAAAAAAAATACATAATTAGGTATTTGTTAAGCAAATGCAAAAGTTAAGTAAATAGCAAAAACCTCCATCACCCCACCCCCATCCCACCTCCCACCGAGTAGACTCGGTCGTTGACCGAGTTGGCTCACCCGTTGACCAAGTTGACTCGGTCGTTGACCGGTGTTGACCATCATCACAATCATCTCTATCATCTCTATCATCACTATCATCATTATTATCACTATCATCAATTGGTCATAAATGTCATCAAATGCCTTGATGATAATTTTTTGATGACAAAAAGTATAATAAAATGCAAAAAGTGTCATCAAAATGTCTTGATGACAACTTTTTGATTACGAAAATTATCATCAAAGGCATTCAACCACATAAAAACAACCATCATCACACATAAAAAAAAAAAGTTGTCACCAAATATCTATTATCACATTTAACTTTTTTTTAGTGTCATTAAACATATGTCATCGCACATAGCTTTTTAGTGTCATCAAATGTATCATGAAGGCATTTGATGACAATCATCATAGTCATCACAATTTTTTTTACCGTCATCACTGTCATTACAATTTTTTGATGACAAAAAGTTTCATCAAATGACTTAATGACAATTTTTTGATGACAAAAATTATAATTAAAGATAAAAAGTGTTATCAAAATGTCTTCATAACAACTTTTTGATGACAAAAAGTACCATCAAAGG
Organism: Fallopia convolvulus; assembly: GCA_964016875.1. Taxonomy (NCBI): domain Eukaryota; kingdom Viridiplantae; phylum Streptophyta; class Magnoliopsida; order Caryophyllales; family Polygonaceae; genus Fallopia; species Fallopia convolvulus. The sequence goes on from OZ024729.1 coordinate 40,034,661, forward strand.
CATTGAACCACATAAAAACAACCGTCATCACACTTAAAAACAAAGTTGTCATCACGTTTATTTTTGTAGTGTCATCAAATACGTGTCATCGCATAAAACTTTGTAGTGTCATCAAATATGTGTCATCAATGTATTTGATTAAACATATTTTTTTCACCGTCATCACAATCATCACTTTCACCACCATCATCACAATTTTTTGATGACAAAAAGTATCATTAAATGCCTTAGTGACAATTTTTTGACGACAAAAGTGTAATCAAAGGTAAAAAGTTTCATGAAAATTTATTGTTGACAACTTGGCATTCAACCACATAAAAAACCGTCATCACAGATAAAAAACAAAGTTGTCATCAAATATAAGATATAACTTTTTAGTGTCATCAAATATTGTCAACGCATACAATTTTTTCTAGTGTCATCAAATATGTGTCACCACTGTCATCAATTGTCATCACTTTTCATCACTACTTGATGACGAATTCGTTGTCATCAACTATCATTACAAATTTAGTCGCTACTTGATGATGACTCAATTGTCATCAGTTGTCATCATTAATTGATGACGATTTGATTGATTTGTTTGCCATCAAAAGGGCCTTGATAACAAACAAGTGTCATCAAAGGGCCTTAATGACATTCATTTGTTTGTCATCAAAGGGCTTTGAAGACAAACAACCGTCATCAAGTGTCATCAAACTATCATCACTTAAAGTTTGTTCATTTTTATCATCATCATAAAAAATATCATTAAATATCATCATCATATAAAAATAGTTGTCATCACCACATAAAAACAATTGTCAGCACTAAAAAACAAGTTGTTATAATTAAAAAAATCATCACTTAATATAAACTTGTCATCAACAAAAATAATGTTATCAAAGAGCATTAATGAGCCTATATGGGATTTGAACCCACATAATTTTTCTTTAAGTAAAATGCTTTACCATTTGAGCTAACAGGATAAATACATTTTAAACTGAAAGTATATCAAATACATATCATTTTAGATGTTTCAAATAAATTGAAATTCAACCATCATCAATGTCATCAAGAACAAATCTACAAAGACCCATAAAAATGCTAATTTTAAAATCACTAAACAAAGATCCATTATCAATGTATATTTTTTATCTTTCCCTAAGTAAAATTCATAAACTAGAATATTAAGAGATAAATGTTTATAATTAGAAGTTAGAGAAATGATAGTGGTATAAAAATACCACTATTGGAAAACACGTCTGTAGCTAGAACATATTTAGCCCCGAATTTTGTCGAGGGTAATTTGGGTGGCAACGTGCATAAGTTTAACCACAAATATTTATGTTTGCGGTTATATGGCCATGAAATATATAGTTGTGGCTATTTTTGGGGGCCGAATAGCCGCGAAAAGAGAGCGCAACTAGATTTGGTTGTAGATTTCTAGCCACATTGTCATGAAAACAAGCTCGTGGCTAAAGTTAAGGCCAAATGGACGCGAATGTCTCGCACAGCTAGATTCATTTCTAGTGTAGTAGCTAATTAGCCATGAAAAAAGATTCGAGTGTATATTCACGAAAAAGTCTGGAGCTAAGTACCCACATAATATTCTTGGCTAGGTTTGTGGTTATTTGTGTGGGTGATTATCGAATATTATATTGTTCCACTCTTCATCCACAATATTTATGCCTAGTTTTGTGGTTATTTTTGTGGTAACATGCAATAATAATATTTGCAAAACCAGTCACGACATTAGCCACGAGTTTTTCATTTCGAGAGAAATATGCAAAAATAGCCACAAGACTAACCCAAGTACTTTTCGTTCATGACAACCTGCTCAAAATGCACTTAATGTATGTTATAAACACCATCTTGCCCAAACATGCATCAATGTATGTTCCAAACACCACAGACCTTAATTATACAAAGTGCACTTAAAGAGGTTCAAACATGCATCAAGTCATGAATAAAAATGTTCCATACACATTTTTGCCTCAAAACGCATAAAATTTGGGCAAAACCTCCCTCAAAATGCACATAAACCTATCTAAACATGCCCAAACATACATAAATCTGCCTATCCCAACATAACTGTCAATGTCAACATTCATCCAACATTGTTTTGGCCCAAAATTGCCAAAAGATGTCTAAAAGGACACATAAACCATCTTAAGTCACATAAAATCCATAGACAAGATCACATAAAACCCTAAATGTCAATTCTCTTACTCCTACTCTTAACACTTACAATTACACTTACACTTCCTCCTCCTCCTCCTCCTCCTCCTCCTCCTCCTCTTCCTCCTCTTCCTCTTCCTCTTCCTCTTATTTTCTACAACCCACGTCTTCCTCATCGTCACTAGTCATGTAGATCGCCATCCCTTCATCATCCATGAGTCGGCCGTTAAAAATACCGTCCAAAAGATGACTCATATTGGGGTCCATGCCACCTTTTTTGAAATGCTTGTAATAGCTACATTCCTAACAAACAAGAGAAATGCAAAGGTTAAATAATGAAAATAAAACATAAACAGTGAAGAAAAAGGTGTTAGGCGAACAAAAGCGATAGAAATCATGAATTTCTATTATATGGTGCAAATTTATAAGTTAGGTACCCTAGAATATTTTGTAATGATGTTCTTAAATAGAACATGATCTTCTCTAAGGCAGAAACATATAATGATGACATGATGTTTTCTAATGAACAATGTTGGGTCTCTTAGGAATTAGAATCATTACATGCCAAAAAAACGAGGAAATCAGATTAATTAACTAAGCAAGCACTCTCACATTGCAATATTTTACAGTAGAAAAACTAGTGAATATGTTAATTAAGTATACAAGGAAAGACAAACCGAGAATCTGAGATAAGAGTGAGATTAGAAAAGGAATGAGCAAGTAAAAAAAACTAACTAAAATCAGAAAAAAGATTCAACTTTGTACAAAATATTCCTTTATAAACACAACAGTGATTGTGAGAGGGAGAAAATCATAGCCTAAAAAGTAGAACTCTATCAAGTGAAAGCTACAAAACATTGTAACTCACTTGACATAACAGAAGTAATAACGGTAAACAAGAAAATTTGCACTTACTTTAAACTTCACCGCCCACCACTCGTCATGACCAACAATTTTCCAAGTACTTGAATCCCACATAACGCTCCCCTTGGTGTGGTGGAAATCCCACCATATCTTCCAAAGCATGTAAAAGTGATAGTTCATTGATTGAGCAATGACTCTTGTACACGGGTACCTACACTCATCCCAAAAACGCTCATTTACATCAACCCAGTTAGGGCACTGGGGATCGTCCAAGGGAAGCCTAATCTCTCGAACATTCTTGAGGAAGATTAGCTCTTCCTCATGCGTCCACTTCCTTGGCATTTCCATATACTGGGAAGAAAAGAAATGCACCAGTTTAAATGTGACAAAATAAAAGAAATAGAGCAATGAAGTATTTGACAAATAGAAAAAGTGTTTGAGAAAATAAATAGAGCAATCAAATACATTGTTAATAAAAGGCATAAATGCACCCATTCTTATTTCAACTATCATGATCCAAACCTCAATTGACATAAACATTCTTATCTTTCCAAACCTGCTCAAAAATCAAAATGCACTTCAAAACATTCTTATCCTATTTCCATTGCAACACACACATCAACATACTTCAAAAACTACTACTACTTTTGTTATACCAAATAAATGTATACCAGACATTTGTAATTCTGTTGCCAATCAGTTAAAAGCCAATCAGATTGACAGTCAATTTGCTATACCAAATAAATGTAAACAACATCTACTCAGCAACTCTTATCTTTCTTAAAAGCCAATCAGTTTTAGAACATTCATGATTCGTGGAGATGATTGTTCTAAGTGAACAATTAGACAAAAATAAACCTTAGATCCAAAAGACATGCAAATCTAAATTCAAATACATTTTTAGGGTTTTAAGACATTGAAATCATTCAAAAGACATGTAAACCATGCCAATCAGTTTCAGTTTCAGATTGACATGCACAAACCATCGAGAAAAGGGTGCAGAGAGATGGAGGCAAGAGACATGCAAATCTAAATTAATTGTGGAGATATATGCAACCTAAATGAATTAAACATCAGATTGAAAAAGAGAAAAGGTGTGGGATAGCAAATCTAAGCCAAAAAATCGAGACATTCAACTCTAAGCCAAAAGGAGGCGTACTAGTGAAGAGGGTCGGGGGTTTACCTGGAGGATCGGAGAAGCTAAGCCGCTGGAGAGACGACGAGTCGACGCCGATGAACACGGGACAAGCTAAGCCGGCGGGGAGAAATGGGAACAAGATCCACTCGTGCGTTGTGATAGCGGGGAGAGAAATGGAGGCAAGATGAGATTGAAGTGAGGCAAAGTGATAGTGATAGTTTCAGATGTGGTCTCAAAACCCTAAAAGACAAAGTGGGAATGGGCCTGAAGGAAATGCGAGCCCAATAAGGCTCATGAGCCTAATAAAAATTTGAAAGAGCATGTTAATAGCGCCCAACGTTCAAGTCGTCTCCCACATTGATGACTCGTGGCTATTTTCGTGGTTCAATTTGTGGGTAAAAAAAAGTTGATTCAGCAGCTCATTAAATGATCCATATCATCCTTCATTCAATAATCTACAACAACAATCGTACGAACTCGATCTCTTTACGCTACCTTTCTTCACATTCCCTTCCAATGTCATTTTCATGACACTTTTCTCTCTTATTCCCTCTAATTTCAATTTGTCTCAAGTAAACAAATAGATGGAAACCAAGTTTGATTGATTTCTTCTTTTGAATCTGGTATATTCTTGTTCAAGTGGTCAATTTCTCTTCCATTGTTGGTGCAAGATAGGTTCTTGCTTTTGTGGATAAGTAATTTGCTTTTTGGGAATTTTTTCAGAAGTAGCCACGAGAGTAGCCACGAAGTTTGGCACGAGTTCTTCATTTTGTTACTAACAAAGTGGGTCTTGAGGGTCGAAACCATTCTATCATTTGCCTATCACCCGCAACTGCTTGAATCTGGTAAGTGTGTTATGCTTATGTTTATATTTTTTGAGAATAACCACATACATTGTAGATTGTAACCTATTTTAAGTGATAAAATATTCAGAATTAACCACGAAATTAGCCACTTGTTCTTAATTTCGTTCCTAATATTTTTCTTATTTTTGATCTAGTAATTATTACTTATTTGAATATAGGTACCATATATAACATGGACAATCATGAGTGGATTTATGATAGATGACTTCCTAATGTTTAAGGTTTGAGAAGCGAATTTTTTTATGGTGTTGAAACATTCATTACTTTTGCATAATCTCAACCAAATTTCATGGATGGGGAGAAGATCAAATGTCCTTGTTTCCATTGCAAGAATGCTAGATATCAAGATAAAGACATTATTCGCCTTCATCTATACAAAAAAAGGATTTGTTGACAGTTATTATTGGTGGACCGCACATGGAGAATAACCATTTGTCAACTCACCTCCCTTGGAAGACTTGAATCCTACTTCAAATCCCAATGATATGGATTTCTTTCAGATTGGGGTGCATTTGTTTGATAACTTGAATCCTATTCAAAGAATGGTTTTTTGATGAAGTTGGTCCAAGTTTTGTTCCACCTTTGTGGTTTGACCCTAACAATTATGTGAATGAGCCAAGTAGTAGTCATGTAGAGTTTGAAAACCATGTTCATGAAGAAGAAATTAACATGGACCAACCGATCAACCATGTTCATGAAGAAGAAATTAGCATGGAACAACCGATCAACCATGTTCATGAGGAAATGTGATACGATCGTCCTTGGTTGAGTCACGGTGCGAGCGAATTGACTCCAGAAACCGAAAACCTTATTAGGTGATCGACGGGCTTACAACTCAAACAATCGACACAGGGTTGGTGACGAGCCGCAGAGTCGTTAACGTGAGGATGTGTGAAGACGTGAATGAAGAAGATGATCGAATCGGATGGAAGATTGAGGGGGATATGGACTCTCAATGACGGATATGACTCACCGACATTAGAGAGAACTGGGGACTTGGATATTACACACCAAGTGCTCTTGAGAGATTGATATTACTCACAATCCGATCAAGAACAAGACCTTCAAAGAGACGAATTTCTGCATTCAGCAAAAGAGAGTTTTTTTTTATCAATTCAAAGGTAAGTAAAAACGATACATCAAAGGCCTTTTAAACCCCTAGGCCGATCCACTTCTAGGACATTAAAACCAAGCATTAAAAACAAAACATTAACAAAGCATTAAAGATGTCTATTCACATTCACCAACAACCTTTGGCATTCAAACGCAGGGTCGGTAACGTTAACGAGGCTGAGCTCGTTACCGAGGAAACTAACGAGGTTGGCCACCTCATTACCGAACCCTAAGGGTCGGTAACGTTAACGAAGCTCGTCGGAGCAGCAGCGAGAGCAGTTTTGATCTGACGGTGCAGGGTCTTCGCCATGGATCGAGTAATTCGCGCCACCGCTCCTCTTGCTCTTGCTTCTCACCCTCGGTGTCCTCCTTGGCGTCCCGGCTTGACTCGGTGAGATCTTGATGGGAAGGATTCACATCATCCCCCCCCCCCTTCGGAAGGATTCGACCTCGAATCTTGCAGGTAGTCCTCATCACCGGAATCGCCTATCAAGTAAGGCCGAAGGTCAGCGACGTTAAACACATCATGGACACCCATCTCTGGTGGGAGTTCCAACCGATAAGCATTATCGTTGATTTTCTCAAGTACTTGAAATGGACCCTCCACCCGTGGCTTCAACTTGGAGTTTCTACGCGAGGGAAACCGTTCCTTGCGGAGGTGCACCCACACCAAGTCACCGGGCTCTAAAATCAACTCTTTCCGTCCCTTGTTATGCTGGCTCTCATATTGTGTCGTGCGCTTCTCAAGCTGCCTCCTCGTGTCCTCGTGCAACCGCTTCACATAATCCGCTAAATCCTTTCCCTCCTGGCTAAAACCATCAACAATAGGGTGAGCAATAAGGTCTAACGGAGTGAGAGGATTCTTACCATAAGCGACTTCGAACGGTATCTTTTGGGTCGCCGAATGGGTAGTGCGGTTATAAGCGAACTCTATGTATGGAAGACAATCTTCCCACCTGCGGAGGTTAGCTCTCAAAACAACACGAAGCAAGGTGCCAAGCAACCTATTCACTACTTCGGTTTGCCCATCCGTTTGCGGATGACAAGTAGTGGAATAAAGTAGCTTGGTGCCTAACTTGGCCCACAAGGTCCTCCAAAAATGGCTAAGGAATTTGACATCCCTATCCGACACTATAGTTTTCGGAAGACCATGGAGACGCACAACATGGTTGAAAAACATGGAGGCCACGTTCGTAGCATCGTCGGTTTTATGACACACAATGAAGTGTGCCATCTTACTAAACCGATCAACGACTACGAGAATAGAATCCATGCCCCTTTTAGTCCGAAGAAGACCTAACACAAAATCCATGGATAAGTCTTCCCAAGGCTATTGGGGAATGGGCAAAGGAATATACAATCCTTGGGGGCTAGTTTTAGATTTAGCTCGTGCACAAGTAGTACAAGAGGCACACAATTTCTCGACGTCCCTAAGCATTCGCGGCCAATAGAAGTGTTCCTTCAAGGCTTGCAAAGTCTTAGCAACGCCGAAATGACCCATAAGGCCACCACCATGTGCTTCTTGCACTAATAGGCGTCGAATCGACCCCCCAGGAATGCATAACTTAGCACCCTTCATAAGATAACCGTCATGAAGGAAAAATTGATCTTTACTTCCCAAGGTACTACATTCCTCATAGATTTCCTTGAAGTCAAGATCTACGGAATATAGTTCCTTAATGAAAGCAAAGCCCAACATCCTAGCATCCATAGTGGAAATTAGGGCGTATCTTCGTGACAAAGCATCTGCCACAATATTGTCCTTTCCCTTTTTGTGTTTGATCACATAAGGGAAAGTCTCAATGAATTCAACCCACTTAGCATGACGTTTATTCAATTTATTTTGACCTTTGAGGAATCTAAGTGCCTCATGGTCAGAATGAATAACAAATTCCCTAGGGAGGAGATAATGAGACCATACCTTAAGCACCCTTACCAAAGCGAGTAGCTCCTTGTCATAAGTTGGGTACTTGAGCTCGGCATCATTCAACTTCTCACTATAATAGGCAATCGGCCTCCCTCCTTGCATAAGCACGCCCCCAAGCCCTACCCTCGAAGCATCACATTCGATCTCGAACGTCTTGGAGAAATCGGGTAGAACTAGAAGAGGTGCATGCGTGAGCTTGTCCTTGAGAGTAGTGAAAGCTCGTTCTTGTTTTGGACCCCATTGGAAAGCCACCTTCTTCTTGGTAAGCTCGGTGAGAGGCGTGGCTATCGAGCTGAAATCTTTGACGAAGCGTCGGTAGAAACCAGCCAAGCCGAGGAAGCTCCTCACTTGCGTCATGGTGGTCGGTACGGGCCATTTCTCTATTGCCTTCACTTTCTCCTTGTCCACTTGAAGCCCTTCCTTGCTCACTACAAAACCAAGAAACACCACATTATCCGAACAAAAATGGCATTTCTTAAAGTTAGCATATAGCTTCTCTTTCCTTAAAACTTCTAGAACCATGCGAACATGCCTAGTATGCTCTTGCAAGCTATGGCTATAGATCAATATATCATCAAAATACACCACCACAAACTTGCCTAAAAATGCTCTTAAGACATGGTTCATTAATCTCATAAATGTGCTAGGCGCATTAGTAAGGCCAAATGGCATAACCAACCATTCATAGAGACCGTACTTGGTCTTGAATGCGGTTTTCCATTCATCACCTTCCTTCATGCGAATTTGGTGATAACCACTCTTGAGATCCACTTTGGAGAATATGCATGACCCGTGGAGCTCATCCAACATATCGTCAAGTCTAGTTATAGGATGCCTATACTTGACGGGGATGTTATTGATGGCTCGACAATCCACACACATTCGCCACGTTCCATCTTTCTTAGGAACTAAGATGACGGGAACGGAACATGGACTCAAACTTTCACGCACATAACCTTTAGAAAGAAGCTCTACAACCTGTTTTTGAAGCTCCTCCGCCTCCGTGGGATTGGCTCGGTAGGCAGGCTTGTTGGGAATGGAGGCGCCAGGCACGAAGTCGATTTGGTGCTCGATTCCCCGAATGGGAGGCAATCCTTCTGGCATCTCTTCGGGGAACACATCATCGAACTCCTTCAACAAAAAAGAAATGGGAGAAGGTAAGTGTTCCACATCTTGTTCATTAAGCATTACATCCTTAAATAACAAAAGAATGCAAGTAGTACTCCCTTTCACAGCTTTTCGAGCCTCTCGAGCCTTAGCGAGAAGAAGATGGCTCAGCGGTGCCGTCGGTGTCGACCCACCGGCCCTCGGTACCGAGGTGTTTGCCTTCGGTAACGAGGTGGACCACTTAGCCTCGTTAGCAGCGTCTTGTCGTTGTTTCCTTGCAATGTGATCGGCCATGATCTCGTGTGGCGCCATGGGCATCAAAGTGAATCTTTTACCGTTGAGGTGGAAAGAATACTCGTTCGTTACGCCTTGGTGAATGACGCCACGGTCATATTGCCACGGCCGTCCAAGTAGAATATGGAACCCCGTCATAGGGACCACGTCACATACCACCTCATCAGCGTATCCCCCTATAGAAAACTTGACACATGCTTGCTCATTCACCTCAAGAGGTGTGTTAGAATTTAACCAACATAAAGTATAGGGTAATACATGAGGAGTAGTTTTAAGGGCAAACCTTTTGACCACCTCTTGGTCTATTATGTTGCAACAAGATCCTCCATCAATTATAAGATTGCAAAGCTTACCTTGGATGAGGCATCTTGTATGAAAAATGGTCTCCCTTTGTTTAGATGGGACTGGAGCTTCATTGGCGAAAAGTGAGCGCTTAACCACGAAGCACTCCCCATTTGTCTCGGCCACAACTTGCAACTCCGCCACCTCTTCATCACCGGTTTGTGGCTCCTCAATCTCGGCCTCCTCTTCCGACTCATACTCCCCATTGGTGTTGAGTAGAACTTGGCGCTTTGAAGGGCAATCCCGAGCTATGTGTCCCTGCCCTAAGCACTTGAAACACTTGATCTCACTCGTTCGTTGCTCTCCTTCACGCCTTCCTCCTTGTGGAGTCCGAGGTGGTTCACGTCGCGTAGGCATGTTACCGACGTCTTGCTTGTTGTCGGGTCGCCGTGCTTGTTGGCTAGAAGAGCCCCCACCTTGAGCATTCCACGGTTTGGTAGAAGATGGATAACTCCTCCGTTGAGGCAGATTTTGGTAAATATGATTGGTGTAGTGCAAAACCTCCTCAATCGTAGTGCCCCTAACGAAATGTTGCCTACTCACAATAGATTTAAGGTCAGCATTTAAACCGTTAATGAACTTAGAGATAACATACCCCTCGGGGAACCGTAGGCCGGATCTATAGACTAGGATCTTGAGCTCTTTGTAGTACTCATCCGACGTCTTGGTTCCTTGCTTCAATTGCTCTAGCCAAGCATGCAATCGAGCAGTGAAGTCCTCGGGTACAAAACGATGCCTTAGGGCGGCCTTTAACTCCTCCCAAGTATCAATAGCCGGATAGCCATTGTATGCTCTTTCTTCCCTGCCCTCAATCCACCAATGGTAAGCAAAATCAATAAACTTAATGGTGGCAATGGCCACCTTTTGGGCGTCCGAATATTGGTAGAATTCAAAGACTTGTTCCGTCTTATGTTCCCACTCCAAGTAAACTTCGGCATCGGTAGAACCTCCAAAAGGTTGCACTTCCAGCTTCACGTTAGGCCCTCTTCCATAACCTTGGTCCAATTCTTGACCTTGGTATCCCCGCATGGGTTGTGGAAGTTGCCTAACTGCTTGATGATTCACTCGCCCTGTGCCTCGTCCTCTAGCAGGATGCCTCGGTTGCCATGGGGCCATTGGAGCTCTTGGTTGGAAATCCCCAACATACTCTTGACTTGTAAAGTTAGCGGGGCCCAAAGGCAAAGGCGTAGTAGGATACGTAGAATGAGGAAAAGAATGGAAAGAGTGCATACCTGATTCTTCTCGATTGGTACTTGGGAGAGTGTGGTAGGAAGTCGTTGGAGCTGTCGACAGGGTCGTTACCGCGGCAGGCAGGTTCGCTAACGCGGTATACGGACTCGGTACCGGAGTCGTCAGACTCAGTAACGAAGCACCGTAAGTTACTTGGCCCGAATTTGCTCCCTCTTCGTAGCTTGCTTGAATTCCGCCAAGGCTTCCCAATTGCATTGCTCCCATCCTAGCCTCGATTGAAAGCTTAAAGGCTTCCATCTCCCATTGTTGTTGTTGTACTCTTTCCTCATTCACCGTTTTGAGCCCTTGAATGGCTTGAAACAGATCTTCCATGGTAATAGCGGAAGAAGTCACCTCTCCCTCGATAACTCCCTTGTTTTTGTTGTTAGGGTCGTCCATAGTGTTCCTAGAGCACAAATCTCAACACATACAACTAGGAAAACGTGTCAATGGATCCCACACACGCAAGGGTCCTCAAACCGATCCTTAAGCAATAAAAATTGGTTATTTGAAGGGTCGGTAAGGTCTTTAATGAGGTAAAAGGTGAAGCAAGAAAATAAACAAACAAGTAATCTTACAAGCAAACTCGACACACTCCAAGAAGTGATACACAAAAGGGTAAAGGAAAGGTACTTGATTTTTTTATTATTATTATTATTATTTTTATATAAACAACAAGACGTTAACGACGTAAGTGATGTAGGTGCCACCCTTGTGTTGCCTTACTTTTCCTTGGTCACTCCTCTTGTTTTACCGGTGACCGGATCTTTCTAAAAACAACCACTTTTTTCGCAAGGGTTGAGCCAGGAGGTGTTAGGTTCAATACCAAGATCTCCCTCCTAGCGTCTTGACACTTTGAAGGAGGATGGGCGAACCAAATCTTCTCCTACTACACCCTAATTTCGAACAAACAAGATACTTTTTTTTGTTTAATAAATTTCTCGTTCCCTTAATCCTTTAAGCCCTTTTCGTGAATTACACACAACCCTTCATGTGCCAATTGCAATTAAGGATAGGAATTAAGGCTAAGAACTCAAGGGTTGGGATTGGAAAAGGCACAAATCGGTTCAGATTTTAAGCTCACAACGTAGGCAAACAAAGACGGAAGGAAACCAATTTCTATGTGCTTAACAATCGAGTTTAGGAGTCAAACCTCGCGTGGCTCTGATACCACATGATACGATCGTCCTTGGTTGAGTCACGGTGCGAGCGAATTGACTCCAGAAACCGACAACCTTATTAGGTGATCGACGGGCTTACAACTCAAACAATCGGCACAGGGTTGGTGACGAGCCGCAGAGTCGTTAACGTGAGGATGTGTGAAGACGTGAATGAAGAAGATGATCGAATCGGATGGAAGATTGAGGGGGATATGGACTCTCAATGACGGATATGACTCACCGTCGTTAGAGAGAACTGGGGACTTGGATATTACACACCAAGTGCTCCTGAGAGATTGATATTACTCACAATCCGATCAAGAACAAGACGTTCAAAGAGACGAATTTTTGCATTCAGCAAAAGAGAGTTTTTTTTTATCAATTCAAAGGTAAGTAAAAATGATACATCAAAGGCCTTTTAAACCCCTAGGCCGATCCACTTCTAAGACATTAAAACCAATCATTAAAAACAAAACATTAACAAAGAATTAAAGATGTCTATTCACATTCACCAACAACCTTTGGCATTCAAACGTAGGGTCGGTAACGTTAATGAGGCTGAGCTCGTTACCAAGGAAACTAACGAGGTTGGCCACCTCATTACCGAACCCTAAGGGTCGGTAATCTTAACGAAGCTCGTCGGAGCAGCAGCGAGAGTAGTTTTGATCTGACGGTGCAGGGTCTTCGCCATGGATCGAGTAATTCGCGCCACCGGCTTCTCTTGCTCTTGCTTCTCACCCTCGGTGTCCTCCTTGGCATCCCGGCTTGACTCGGTGAGATCTTGATGGGAAAGATTCACATCAAAATGTCCTTCTTATCTGAACGCTTCAATGATGTTTTGAGGGCAGCAGATCAACCATTATATGACAGTTCTCATGTGTCATAGTTAGCTGCAGTCGGTTCTTTTATGGAGTTAAAGACCAAATACAATATGTCACAGGCTGGATATAATGCACTTCTCCAGAAAGTCAATGCTGTATTGCCAAAAGACAACAACTTTCCAAAAAGTTTCTATCAACAAAAGAGGTTGACTAAAGAGTTGGGGTTGCCCCAGCAAAAGATACACCTTTGCCCCCAAGGTTGTATGTTGTTTTGGAAGGATGATGTTGATGCCACTGAATGCAAATTTTACAATAGTCCAAGGTATCGACCTTGTTTGTCTCAAAAAGGAAAGCCAATACCTAATAAGGTGTTGCGGTACTTACCATTGATCCCAGGTTTGCAGCGATTGTATGCTATGGAGAAACAGCTTCAAAGATGCGTTGGCATGCTTTACACCAAATAGATGAAGGGGTATATGAGTCACCCATCAGATGCTGAGGCTTGGAAGCATTTTGATAGAACCTTTCCAAAGTTTGCAACAGCGATTCGTAATGTGATATTATGTTTGTGTTTAGATGGATTTTCCCCATTTGGTAAGTTTGGCAAGACATTTTCGACTTGGCCAATGATTGTCACCCCCTACAACCTACCTCCAGATATGTGCATGAAGGCTCCTTATTTGTTCTTAAGTACCACTTTTCCAGGTCCACAAAATCCAAAGAAGCTAATAAATATTTGTATGCAACCATTGATTGAGGAGCTACTTTTGTTGTGGAGAGAGGGTGTGCCAACATTTGATGTTTATACGAGAAAAAAATTTAGGATGCGTGCAGCTCTTATGTGGACAGTGAATGATTTCCCTGCGTATGGCATGTTATCTAGGTGGAGTACAGCTGGTATTTATTCTTGTCCTCATTGCATGGAGAACACAAAAGCCTTTTGTTTACAACATGGATGGAAGGCTTCATGGTTTGATAGCCATCAGTGCTTGTTGGAATTAGATCACCCATTCAGGACCAATAGGAGAAACTTTTACAAAGGGAGAAAGGAGGATGATCCTCCTTTTCCGTATTTATCAAGTCAAGAGATGTGGGAACATGTTCAAGGTTTGCCAACCGCCATGGAGTCTCCACGTGAATATCCAGATGGCTATGGTGAAACTCATAAGTTCACAAAGAAAAGCATTTTCTGGACGCTTCCTTATTGGAAGCATAATTTGCTTCGACACAACCTTGATGTCATGCATATTGAGAAAAATGTGTTTGAGAACTTGATTAAAACTATAATGGATGTTAAGAGGAAGAAAAAAGACAACATAAGCTCGAGGAAGGACATGCGCCTATATTGTAATCGCCTAGAGCTTTAGGTGGAGGATGACCATAACGGCCCTAAACTAAAAGCAGTAGACCTGTCAAATGGGTCGGCCAGGTCGGGTTCGGGTCAAAACGGGTCTCGGGTCGTTGGGTCGTAAAATTTCCGGGTTCACATGGACCGGGTTGTTACGGGTTTGGTATGGGTTCAAGTTGATCCAACGAGTCATGATCGTCAATTTTGTTAACCTTTATCTTTATATTTATTAAAATAATTAATATTATACTATATACAATATTATTTAATAATAATAAAATAATAATTTTATACAAAATTTATAATAAAATATTGAATTTTTAATTGAAATAATACTCTATCGGGTTGGCTGGGTCAACCCAATGGGTTAGTGACCCAACCCAGTTTTTTCCCGGTCGACCGGGTTCGGATTACTCTTGACCCATTGATTTTTGGGTCGGGTTTTAATCCAAAAAACTTCGAGCGGGTTGGGTCGGTTTTTTAGGTCGGGTCAAGTTTTAGTAGGTCTAAAAAGGAGTGTATGCATTAGATAGAGAAAAAAAAAGACAACCTCTCTTAATTGGTTAAGCTGCTTTAGATTTCCGGATGGGTATGTCTCCAATATTGGTCAGTGTGCGCAATTGCAATAGGGTAGACTAATCGGAATGAAAAGTCATTATTGTCACGTGTTCATGCAAAGACTTCTACCAATTGCTTTCAAGGAACTTCTACCTGTGGGTGTGTGGGGGTCATTGACAGAATTGAGCTTATTTTTCCAATCATTATGTTCATCCACACTTGAGATGAAATGTGTTGAGGATTTAAAACGTGCCGCACCTCTTATATTGTGCTAGTTGGAAAGGATATTTCCACCATCTTTCTTTGATTGTATGGAGCATCTCATTGTACATTTAGCATATGAGGAAAATTAGGGGGTCCAGTACAATACCGATGGATGTATCCACCTGAGCTTCTTATCCAAGTTGAAAGGGAACATGATGAATCCACAAAAGGAGGAGGCTTCCATAGTGGAATCATATTTGTTTGAGGAGATAACGACATTCGCTCGGCATTATCCCCACTCTGAAGACTTGTATAAGAGAAAGAAAACTACCATGGAGGAGGAAACCAATGACACTCATCCTCAAATTTCCTTTTTCAATCATCCGGGGCGTGCAAGCGGAAAATGTAAGGTTGTATGGATGACCAAGGGGAGAGATTTTCACGTGGCATGGACGTATATCCTACTTAATTGTGGAGAGGTTGACTCTTACATCGAGTAAGTGACTTTAACTTATATATATAAATACATGTCAATCCAATTAATATCCCACTTTTAATTGTTGTTCATTTTCACATGCATTGAGTTTCAAAATATGGTAGGAAAAGGAGATCCACTTGCTATTGTCAATTGTTTTTTTGATTGGTTTCATGATTATGTAAGTTTAAATGCACATTGAATATCTTTGGGATGTTATTTTGCATTACATATATATATACATATAAAAGTTTCATCAACAATATTACAGGTTTTGAATAAAAAAGTCATACATCCCCCAAAAGAGGATCATGTGTTGATAGTTGATACATGGTTTAGCTTGGGGCCCATCCAAAAAGGTTGTGTCATGGCCCGTATATTTCATCAATGGTTATAAATTTCAAACTTTGGTACGTGGTGAAGGCAAATTAACCATGAATAGTGGTGTGTGTGTGTGTACAAGCTTCCAACGGTGATACACAATCTGATTTCTTCAGGTTAATAGAACAAATTTTTGAGTTTGAGTTCACCGGATTGTCATGTAAGAAGATTGTCATCTTCAAGTATTTGTGGTTTGACACTAATGCAAGAGGGACGAAAGTCCATCTAGAATACCATTTTCAGAAGATTAATGTGAAGAGGCGATATAACAACCATGATCCTTTTGTCTTTGCGCAACAATGCATCCAAGTTTACTACGTAGACTTCCCCGGAGCACCCCGAAGCCATGCAGATTGGAGATATGTGTGGTAGACAAAGCCTCGAGCTAGAGTTGAGCAATGATAGACAGAGAGAAAGGAGGATGATCCAAGTGATTTAGATCCATTACAACCGGAGGAATTTGAGATTGATGGATTTGCAGGGTCGTCAATTCACTCATTACCGTTACATCTTAATGATCCACTTTCTTTGCATGTGTAAGGCTCCAAGCCTTTAGAAGCGCTATCCCATGTCAACTCTAGGACTTCCCAGGAGGTCACCCATCCTAGTACTACTCTCGCCCATGCATGCTTAAGTTTTGAGTTCTTTGTCCTCACTCGAACCCAGAAAAGGAAGAGCTCTTGTTGACATGAGGAGCGCCTCAATCCCTTATAAATTATCGGGGTATTACAATCTACCCCACTTAAACACTTGGCGTCCTCGTCAAGGCCCAAGCACCGCCCTCTAGGTTGAGTCACCGCCCTCCGGGCCAAGTGCACTCATAACCTAGAGTCGGCTCTGATACCATTTGTAAGGCTCCAAGCCTTTAGAAGCGCTATCCCATGTCAACTCGAGTACTTCCCAAGAGGTCACCCATCCTGGTACTACTCTCGCCCCTGCACGCTTAACTTCTAAGTTCTTTGTCCCCACTCGAACCCAGAAAAGGAAGAGCTTTTGTTGACATGGGGAGCACCTCAATCCCTTATAAATTATCGGGGTGTTACAACATGAGGAAGCATACGATGTTTAAAGTGACGAGGATAACTCGGACATTGCAAATGATGACGAAGAAGATGATTTTCCATCAGATTTAAGTTCCGAAAATTATGAGTGGTAATTCATCTTATCCTAGTTTAATTTATTTTATATCAACATGATTTTCCTTTTGCAAAATATGATTTATAATTTATTTTCTATCAAAATTATTTTTCTACTAGGAGTGAAAATTATACTAGAATGGAAAATTCATCTAGGAGGGAAAGTTCATCTAAGGAAGGAGTCAAAATTCATCTAAGGAGGGAAACTTAACTCGGTTGAAATTAAGGAGGGAAAATTGAGGCATTTGGCGGGCTAGATATTTGCACTAGGAGAGAAACTTTGAGTGATTTTGGGCCCAAAATACACCCTAAGTTCAACAATTATCACTTGTCATATATCTGATATTGGTGCAATCACTCTCTAACCCTAGCTCATTTGCACCACAGTTTCCCAGACGCCTCTCCCTCTCTTTGGTTCGAGCTCTCTCACGAAGGATTTGGTTCGAGCTCTTTGGAGAAGGATTTGGTTCGAACTCTCTGGAAAAGTCTGGTTCGAGCTCTCTTCAGGTACTCTCTCCCTCCCTTGATGGCTCTCCCTCTTTGGTTTTGTTTGATTCTTCTCCTCTATATGTTATTTGTTTTGGATTTTTGAGATTGATAACCTAAAAGTTTGGTTCGAGATGTGTGTTTGAGAACTTGAATGGTGATGTTGTGGAATTTAGGGTTCTCTTTGCTTCTCCTTATGTGAAACTGCTTCTTTTTGGTTCATTATGTCAATTTTTAGGGTTCGAATTTGCATGTCTTTCATTTTTTAAAGTTGGGGTTTAATCGTTTCATGCTTTAGGGAGAAAATTTGCTTCTCCTTGCTTCTCCTTGCTTCTCCTTGCTTGTCTTTCATTTTTTAGACTCGGGGTTTAATTTTTGGGTGTGCGTCTATTAGAACAACTTTTCATGCTTTAGGGTTCGAAATGGTGTTGCTTGTCTTGTATGTGCTCAACTCCTTATGTGAAATGGTGTTGCTTCTCCTTATGTGAATTTGGTTCTCTTTGGTCCATCTTATGTCTTTATTGCAGTTCATAACTTCACTGTTTTTGGTATGTTGTTTTGCAAGGTTTGGTTGAATCATGTATCACCTTAGAAGCACAGCACAAGGCCGAGCCCAAAATCTCAACTGCAACTTTGCTCGTGCTCCTCGTACTTCTTCGGAGCAGATTCTTCGAAGTCCTAAGAGACCTCCTCGGTTACAACCAACCCTTCCGGTTCGTAGCAGTCCAAGATTTAAAAAAGTTGTCCAACAACAAGTTGCTCCACAACATGTCATCCCTTCTCCAATCCAAGTTCCTCGTGCTCCAAGCACTTCTTTGAAGAAAACCAAGCCTAATCTCACTCTAGCATCTTCTTCACAACAAGTTCTTGACCCTTCAAGAACTCCTAGCTCTAATAACAATCCAACACTTCGTCCACAACAAGTTCTCTCTAAGGAAAGGGTTCCTTCAAGAAATCCCAGCCCTAAGCTCACTCAAGCACCTCATTCACAACAAGTTCTCTCAAATCCAAGAGCTCTTGCAAAAAAATCCCAGCCCTAACCCCATTCTCACACCCTCACAAGTGAATGAAGAAGACAATGAGGCATGCATAGAAGAGGGCTTCGAAGAAGACCATGGACAAGTTCACGAAGACTACGGTGAAGATTATGGTGAAGAAGTGGAGGAAGAACACGAGGAAGAGCAAGAGGAAGAGCAAGAGGAAGAGCTTGAGGAAGAGCTTGAGGAAGGTGAAGAACAAGCTGAAGGTGAAGAAGAACAAGAGGAAGGTGAAGAAGAACAAGAGGAAGGTGAAGAGTCTACTCAACCAAAGCTGCTTATATGGATTAAAGGAGATGGAATCCAGTAACCTTTCAAACTTTTTTTTTTATTAATTTGATTTACATTTTACATTTACTAATTATATCCATTTCTTTATAGTGATTTTGAACCACACAAAGTTGCCTACTCCAAGACGAAGGAAATCATGCATGAACATTACAGTGGTCCATGGACAAGTATTTCTAAAGTATCGGGGCTAGTTAAGAAGATGTGGTTTGAAGAGTTCAAGGTGATGTTGTTGTTTTTTACATTTACTAATTCTATACATGACTTATTTTCTGCATAGTTTGACTTTGATGTCTTAATTTTAGGATTAGAAGGGTTTTTGCCTAGTTTGACTGTGAAATATTAAATTTAGGCTTAGGAAGGAGTTAAATTTTACATGCATTATGTATCCATCTTAAACATGGGTACTCCTACAACATTTTTTATACTCTGTTGTTGGTAAGTGTAAAAAACTTGTATTGAGAGTTGAGAGAACTGATAAGTAGTGACATCTTTCATGTACTAATAAAAATTGTCTAATTTTTTTCCATGAGAAGTTAAAATACAAATACATGACTTTTTTTTTGAAGAGAAAGGTAATTCATTCTTAGAAGTAACAATCTAGTTACACTCACCATTTCATGTTGTTGTTTAGGGATTCTCTCCTTTACGAATATGATGTTGTTGTTTTTTTGTTTAAGTACCATTTCATGTTTTTTTAAAGAACCATTGATGGAGCTATTTTTTCAAGTACCATTTGTTAGAAATTGTTGTTAGAAATGAACTGCATTTTTAAAGACCATTTGATGTTGCTGTTTTTGTTGGATTGCTAGACCTTGCTTCAATATGAGTGTGTATCTTTTTTTTTTGTCATCAATGCAGAAATTTTTTTATTGAAGGGAATCTGATGAACTCATACAAAAGGTCTTCTTATACCAAGCCGGAAGACACATCACCAATGTCTTTAAGAAGCATCATGAAAACAAGACCAAACCTTTCTTTATTTCTGAGAAGAATTGGGAGAGAATGAACACCATAAGGAAAACGGATCCTAATTATGTGCGACAAGCTGAAGTGAATGCCCAAAATCGATCATCAAAGAGGTCATTAGAGGCTGGAAATTATCGAGGAGGTTCTCGAAAGTTTACCAAATGAATGGAAGTTATGGTAAGTACATTCACTTTTCAAAATTTAAGTAAAAATGTGTTTGTTGCTTAAAAATAAGTATTTAACTTTACTTTACTCTTTTTTTTTGCAAGGAAAAAGAGTCTGGTAGCATGCCGCTTATTTTTGAGGTGGTCAAAAAATTGTGGTCAAAGGAGGATGAGACTAGACTAGGTGAACGACCAGCTACAATCATTGTAAGTATATTCAAGTATTTTGTACTTTTTGTGCTTATGGTTTTGGATTCATGTTTGATTGAATTTGATTTCATTTTGTATGATATTATGTGATTATGATTATTGATGTGTACAAATAGATATAGCTACTTTAAAGAGGAAATTAAATTCAAGTATTTTGCATGTTCAAATTTCAGACAAATGAATCAATAGACATGAACCTCCTAGATGAATTTTGTGCTTATGGTTCTCTCTCTCTCTCTCTCTCTCTCTCCCTTGATGGCTCTCTCTCTTTGGTTTTGTTTGGTTCTTCTCCTCTATATGTTATTTGTTTTGGAATTTTGAGATTGAGAACTAGAAAGTTTGGTTTGAGATGTGTGTTTGAGAACTTGAATGGTGATGTTGTGGGTTTGTCGATATTTAGCGTTCTCTTTTGCTTATCCTTAGGTGAATTTGCTTCACTTTGGTTCCTTATGAATCAATAGACATGAAAACTTTAATTTCCATTTGCTAAATTCCATAAAAAATATGCACTAGTACACAGACTCTTGCAATTGATGTTTTTGTTGATGTTGTTATTTGGTGTTGCAGAAAACTAAAATCCCATAAAAATATGCATAAATTTGATGTTGTTGTTTTTGTTGGAGTGATAGACCTTGATTTCTCTCAATTGCTTTTTGTTTTCTTCTTGCTTCATTTTCTTATTCTTGCTTGATTTGTTAATTTGTATCTATTGTTGAATTCTTGATTTCAATCCACCTATTATTCTGCTTCACGTACTATTTTGCATTGTTTTTAGGCTGAATTTGAACGCTTGTGGCTGTTGAGCATAGGGATGGACCAATCTCAAGTCCTAGGGCGACCGAGCTATGGATTAAAGCTTGTGACGGCTATGCTAGTCGTAGGATTTTTGCAATGGCTGATGAAGGGATCACCCTCTTTCGCACGAGAAAGCTCGAATCTAGGAATCCTTCCCGCTCTTCCAACCTTTTCCACACCCATCAAGTTGTTTAGCCTCTAAAGGATGAGATAAAGGAGATGCGAGAGAAAATGAAGACTCTTCAAAATCAAAATGTGGAAATTCAAACACAAAACAAGACACTCAAAGGTATGCTTGAGCAGTTGTTTAAACACATTAGAGGCAACATGGATAATGTCATTTCTTGACTTTCTTTCAAGTGGTTGGGTTATTTTACATCTCTCTGAATTGTCTTTCTTGTGAATTGTGTTTGTTGGTGGATTGGTTTTAGGATTGTTTCTTGTGTTGGATATTTTGGATGTTGTATGGTGGATGCTTTGGATGGTTGTTGTGCACTAATGCTAGTGCTGGATTGTTTAGCTATAATGTTGTTTTTTTATTAGCAGGTTGTTTACCTAGTTGCACTTGCTAGTACTGTTTTTTTTCGATTAGCAGGTTCTAGCTAATTGCATTATGATAATGCAATTGATGCATATATTATGGCATATTTCCCAATTTTTTTGTTAATGCTTATTTATTTGACCACAAAATTTGAAACCAAATGTTTTCAAAGCCAATTTCAAGGTTAAATAGCCATAACTTTTGCCATCAAATAGATTCAATGCAAATGCCAAGGCTAAATGGCCACAGATTTCCTACCAAATACATTTAGTGCAAATGTTAAGGCTAAATGGCCACGAATTTTCCCACTAAATAGATTCATTGCAAATTTCAAGGCTAATGGCCACGAATTAGGGGCAATAATGAGTTCAAATTCGACTCGAATTTAGATACAAAATACATTTGTATCTAAAATTTGATGGTGATGCACTCAAAACCAACCACGAAATTCAATTTTGGCTAATATGGCTGAATGTGACTTTCGTGGCCAATAGCCACAGATTTAGCAATGAACTAGTTCGCGGCTATTATTTGCAACTATATAGCTACAAAACTAGAATTTTGTTGTTCTTTTCCAAAGTGATATTTAGCCTCGGCCGTTTTAGCCCAGGGCACCTTTCGTAGGGCAATCCTTGGGGATGTTGTGACTAACGTGATTTGGTGGTTATTTTTGTGGCTGAAGTCGTGGCTAATTTCTTGGCTACAGACGCGTTTTCCAACAGTGTACCTATTTCTTCCAGTTAAGCTGCGATATTTCTTCTAAGTTGTGAAATTTGAGCTTGAACATTAGAAAGCAACTTCCCCTGCAAGCAAAGAAAAACATTAATTATAGTTAAACTCAAAAAAGAAAATCAACTACAATATTTCAAGTACACATACGATGAAGAACAACAAATCATCTCAAACCAAAAAATCCAAAGCTCTGATTGCATAAGAAACTTCTAATGTACTTTCCGAGTTGAAACTCAGCGACGTCGTCACACTTCTATCTACAGATTCATCCTTCGTAAAGGAATTCTATCAAATTATACAACACATTTAAGAGAAATAATTAGTGAAGTAAATAAAGCGCGTAGAGTTTCATAAATAGATAATCAAGTATCCTGTAGCTAAAAAATGTCAAAAGATCCACTCAGACAGTAAAGTAAATATAGGACATGCATACATGTGATTTGTTAACCCTCGACATTTCATATATTTTAGCAACTGAAAATCCAGTTATAAATGAAGCTAATTAGTCAATAAAGAATGCATAAATCTTATTGTCAGGAAGTAAGCAATTGGGACAGAGAAAGGAGGTATAAGAAAAGAGCTAATGTCATATCTAGAACAATATATAGCAAACTTGTATATTAACATGTTAATGTCTTGTATCACATGCACACATATATCTGATTAAGCTCTTAAATGTTAAGACTCAGTAGGCTACATACCTCAAAGAGCTAATGTCATAAGCTCTTAAGAAGATTGAATTGCTACCTCAATACTATCTAGACATCCTTTACCCAAAGGAAACTTGTCATCACTATCAAACAATTCATCAACAATAATCAAACAAAACCCATTTAGTATGATGATTCTTCTGTGCCATGATCACCACAAAATCAGATAATAGATAATCACTCACCAAGCACTACATAAGTGTTATGATGGTTTCCCACACACTCGCAAGAATACGAGATCTATTGAAGTAGTAGATCAGGATCGAATCACGTGGATTATATCTACTTTAGCTAATTCTAGAACTAATTTCTAAGTCAAAATATTTGATTTTTGTGTATTTCTAACTATGAAAGCAAGCAAAACAAGTAAATTATGATAATGAAAAGTATATGAGAAAACAAAGTTCTAAGGCAAGGAATCACCACAACTTTGATCCACAGAGTTCAAATCTCACTTTTACCTAAACTGAGTTGGATATTTTGTTATGAAGTTTATCGTCTAATGTCATAAATTATCTTTTCTCAAAGTTTAACTTATTGTACTTCTATCAAATTAAGAACCCACTCTCGTGACGAAACAAAACCGATAGAAACCCTTTAAGCACTTAGAAATCTAGATGGTAAACCAAACTTGCCCCACTCTTGTGATGCATCAAACTTGACTCAAACATCTAGAAGTTTTATGACAATTAACCACATGAGAACTAATCTCAAGTTCAATTCTAGTTTTTCCAAATAGATAGAACCACCTCTCGATGCGTTCTCTCTATTTTGTTTACTTACTTAGACTACCACCTCTCGATGCGCAACCTAACAAGACTCTAACAAGTTTAAACCTATTAGATTAAGCCCCTAGAATCAAATCATATTAGTTTTCCAACTTAATTCAAGCAAAAGTTATTGAATTTAATCCGCTTCACATCGTTGGGACAACCAAACCCTAGAACTATAGAGTCTAGCCTAACATAATTGAATTCATGATCAAAGCAATAAATTGAAACATGGAATTTGGAATAAGAACAATAAGTGAAAGAGAAACTTACTAGAGATTCAATTGAAAGAAACAAAGTAGATCCAAGAGTGCAAAAATCCCAACTTGAAAAAGCGTAGTACTAAAACCCTAGAAATCCTCTTCTCTTTCTCTCTACTTGAAATTAGAATAATAATAATGCATAATAATCCTCTAACTTGTCCTCCAAGTAGTCTTAGAAAAGTCCTAAAACTTATGCAAAAAGATATCCCAAAAATAAAACCAACTCGGGCCAAAAAAGGAGTAAAAAAGTCCAAAAATCCCACGCGCACAACGTCCTGTCACAACCCGTGACAGGGTCACGACCCGTGATGGGGGTCACGAACTGTGACGGGTCATCTGAGAGCACATATTTGCTTTGTTTGCCCTTGGTTGGCTCGTGATAGCCTCCATCTGACCCGTGATGATGAGCTTCTAGACATCTTTCTTCAACTCCTTAGCTTGCATTTTTACCTGTAATAACTAATCCACAACTCTTGAAAGCTCTTGAAATCCTCAAATCCCCATTCCTTAGTGTTAATCGTGGTCCTTTAAGCCTTCACTAAGATCTCTTGTCCTCTATTCTTCATCTCCTCTTGACTCCAAAACACCATCAAAAGACCTATAAAAGCAAAACAAAACTTGTGTAGACCCTCCTTACTACGAATAATACGAAAAATCAACCACAAAAAGACCAAAACTTAATCTAGAAAAGGAGGAAATCTAATCCTAAATGCTCATGCAAAACTACTTAAAACTAGATGGCATCAATAAGGAACGAATATAATCATGTTCATCAAAAGTGTTACTCCATCGATATAGAAAAATACAATCCAAGTAATGTAAAAGAGCTCATCCATATCTCTCATGTGAATTATTTGATGTGGTGGTTGAGTCTTCTTCCAATGTGCACCACGTCTTGGGTTCAAGCCTTGCTGGTGGCACATGTGAAATAATTCACATGTGGCAAGGACAACTCCCCTTGGCGTAGGCCTTTGAGTTGAGGCACGCCATCATGTGGTGCGCCCTACGATTTTACCCCCTCCTCGTGGCCCAGGGCAGGGGTGTGAGGAGGCACAGGACTAGTTGACACCGCTCCCTGCAAAGCAAGTTTGAGCCCCCGGAAACCCAGCGACCCCCCAAAAAAAGAGCTCATCAATATCTGAAGCACAGAATAAGCTTCCATTCCAAATGGATGTAAAAAATTCCTTTGAGAGACTCATCCGCCAAAGTCGGGTGCGCGACCCGGGTCGAGGTGAATGTAGCTAAGACGGAGCTCTAATTAACCAGCGGGCAACCAAAATTTTTTTTCATATAAAAAATCGTTATTTAAAAACACTTACCGGGGCGTCACGCGCGGGCATCGAGCG